>JBAJNP010002236.1:0-50380 GCA_036877545.1 Yasuhikotakia modesta
ATAAGCGAGTTATTTTAGTAAAATTGTTGTGAAAATATGGGAATTGTTTCACTGTGCTCTCGGTGTGAAGAGACATAGAACATTTTTATTAATAAAATGAATAAGCAAATGTTTTATTCATTTAAACATTCATTTGAGCAATTACAACTTCATCATTGTCTGAGTATGTGTTGGTAAGTCTTGGCATCTGTTTTTTGAAAGGATAAGTTTTGGTTTCTTTGTCCATTTTTTTTTTTCACAAATAGTTGTGGAAAAGATACTAAGCAACAGACTGGCAGACGCCACAGTATTGAGAGAATCCACTCAGCCTAGCTTTCCTGAGGAGTCTGAAAAGGTTTGAGCTTGGAAAGGATTTGGCTCTAGTTGTGGTCAGAAAACCAAAACGAGACATTTAAAATCGGCGTGAGTCGACATGATTTCTGTGGGTAAATGTAATGCACTAGTGTTTATAATACAGTTCTGTGAACTGTACTGACTTTACGGGATTTTGTTGTAGTCAGACTGCCAGATCTTTCCCGTATTCTGTCCCTCCATTGACACTCGTCCCAGAGTGTTAATATCACTTTCTGCAGAGATGCCACATTACAAATATAAATATATATTAATATATGCATTTGCTGTATTTGGCTGATTTAATGCAAAGCTGCAAAGCTTGCAGTTTTAATTCACATACTGTTTATTAGGTAGTTAGCTTGCCCACCCAGTCTGTGTCTATAGTAACGCTATGACAACCATTACAACATTGGCTCCTTCTTAGTTCTCATAAACAGGTATCGATCCAACTGCAATTTGCGGGAAAACTTACAAAATCTCAGCCCACTGAGAGTGCAGTCTAAGACCCTGTTCAGGATAGAAGATCTGGTTTCATTTAAGATCTTTGCAACTATAAAGAATGTGACTAAACATAGACTCTGCATTTGATTGTGTGAAAAAAAATTTAGTACAGATGCATAGTTCTTAGATGATTTTGGATTAACGCTGTTGAATAACAGTTTCAGCCCAAGAAACAACATCTGTTCTCAATTGTCTCAGACGAGAATATGAAAGCAGATGCAAAAGCAATTTCTAGACATACTTCAAAACTTCGAAACTAGTTTTAAGATGTCATTATATGGTATGTTTTTAAGGAAATATATATAGTAATATGAATGCCATGATTTTGAAAGCATTGTCACTTTACAGTATTTTATACAAGTGCCAGAACTTTTCATAATACAGTAGCTTGACATGGAACAATTTACAAATGTAAATTGATATTTCCACCTGTCACTGTATAGCACAAGATATAAATAACTGTCTTAAACCATTTTTTTGGATGTGCTAATTATATATACTGTATATAATCAATTTTAGTTTATATATATATATAATTATAATTGGTTATATACATATGAATTTAAGTGGATAACACTAATAAGACTTTAGGTGGATATAAAGGATTGTTGGATGAAGGTTTAAATGTAAAAAACCTGGTGTGTAAACTGTGGTTTTATGCTTGGCTGTCTGCTGTTACAGGTCTTCATACTTGCGAGTAACTGGTGGTCTTGGCTGGGTTTTAAAAGCTGGTAGTAACAAAAAACTGTTACATCTGGGAGGAGTGCAACAAAGATTTTTAGTTTCAGTGTTGTTCATTAAACAGGAATTTGGCTGTGTGTTTTTTTTAAATTCATGTACACAAGGTACAACAAGGGTTGCCTTGTAAAGAAACACAAAGGAAAAAAATAGCTGAGACTTTAATGAGATTATCGTAAGAATGTCACACTGTATTGTAGTTTGGAGGCGTTAACTCTGATTGGTGTGAAATGCAATGACTTGAATTTATAGTGACAATGAACTTACAATAGCAATGACAGTCATTCATCACCAACCTCTGATTGAGAGGTTCTACAAAAACCCTACAAGGCAGAAGTGTTGAAATCTTGCTGTGAAACAGATTAATGTTGCTATTTTTGTGGCATTCATTTTGCTCTCATTTGTCTGTTTCGTTCTCCATCTGTCGCTGGTTCTAGATGGCGCTTTTCTCGCCAGACAGAAAGCAAAAGCTGACGCCGAGTTCTACACTGCACAGAGAGCAGCTGAGGCCAATAAGGTAACGTGTCTCTATTAAGTCCTGTACTTCCTGTTCTGTGAATGCTACGTTTTCAACTCTGGTCTCATCCTCACAGCTCAAGCTCACCCCTGAGTATCTTCAGCTGATGAAGTTTAAGGCCATAGCAGCTAATAATAAGATTTACTTTGGGAGTGAGATCCCTAACATGTTTATGGACTCTGGACCAGGAAGCTCCTCTTCAGCTGCCTCCAAAGCCATAGATGCTCTTTCAGAGGGGCTTCTGGACTTAGAATGATGAGTTGAGAATACAAGTCTGTAGCATTGAGGCTAATAGCTAGTCAGTACGCTGCATTGGTGCAATGGAAACCTTGAGTGCACTTCAGTAACAGTTATATGATACCGTATAAGGGGGATAAAATATCACACCTGGGTCTTAACAGGTGTTACAGGTGCACCACATATTGATGATTGAATAGAGTATTATGCAGTACTTTCAGAAGAATTGAGGGAATTTGAATTTGAGTTTAAATACTGACAGTGCCGATATCCCTAGACCAGACGATTTGTGCATGTTTTAATATATGTTGAATTTATACAATGAAACGATGTTGATTTATAAATATGCTCGTACAACATTACAAAAGTGTTGGAAAGCTTTTGAAGTGAAGCCATTATCTTATTTACTAAATTACTGACTTACTGTCTTAAATGATCTTGTACCTCAGGGACTTTCCTATATTTGTTGGGTTTTAAATGTCATTTTTGGTGTCTAGAAGCCCTTCTATACTATACAAGCAAACACTGTCTGCACTGTGCACAATTGCGTTTGGACAGGACCGTGATCTCAGTTCCAATGTTCTTCAGAAACAATTCTTTATGTCTCTTTGCTCACTGCCAGTGACCTTTAGAATTCAGGACATCTGTGGGCAGTTTTTCACCACTGAAATTCTTTATATTGTGAGTCATGATTGTAAAAGTCTGTGAATGAGAATTAGTTCCCCCTGCATTGAAGCTGTTATATACATCACATATACAAACGTTATCATAGAACTTCTGAAGTTCATACAGAAGTGATTTTCTTTTTTTTTTATATACTATGGTAGTAATTACCACTCTTTGGCGAGAGAGAATTTCAAATGAAATTTCCAGATGTATTGCTGTTGTCAACATGGTAGTAGCCAGGAATGACTGTCTTTTGATTGTGGAAAATAAATGCTTCAGAATTGGTCAGGTATCAACATGTCTACAGTTAAGTATATCTAAACAGGAAGGTGAGTTGAAAGCTGGAGCTGTACTTAAAGTTCTTAATTGTACAAAACCATTGGAATATATCATCATATATCATAATTGAACCATATTTAAATGATCTTGTTACTGGTCAGACAATCATGTACTGATGGTTTTGTTCTGTCTCAGCTATGTAGATTTGTGTGGTTTGTGTTAAGAACTGATTCATTTTCAAATGTAGCCGATTATGTAATAGTTGTAGAGCTTACAGACTGAAACTTGTCTGTTCATGTGTGCATTTTGCTTTAACACTGAAATGAATCTCAGTCTTGTGGCGTTAAATGTTTTTAGTTTTTTGTTCACTTAACAGGTTTGTTTGTTTGATATATAAATGTCATTCATTATGAGGATGTTTATATGACACTGTATAGACACTGTATAGACACTGTGGATAAATTACATTTGCACTTGTTGGTTAAACTACAATCAAAGGTGTTTTATGAATCATGTCTTTACTATCACAGCATTGCATTGTTAAAGGTAAATTTACAGTTTGTTGCTCCGTTCATGTGTTTTATTTCAAAATGTTCCAAAATATTAATACCCATGTCTCAGGAGCCAAGAGTGTACTTGTTGAATTAATAGCCCAGGGCTCTCCAATCTATGTTCCAGGAGGTCCACAAGTCTGCAGAGATTAGCTCAATGTACTCCAACACACCTGTCTGGATGTTTGTAGCGCTCCTAAAGACCTCGATTAGCTGGTTAAGGTGTGTTTAATTAGACTTGATGCTAAACTGGAGGTTTGTAGACCCTGAGACCTCAATATGACCAGTGACCCATTTGTGTGTTTATTTAAATGTAATGCCTGTTTTAACCTGTTAATTAAAAAGAAAAATCTTAATAACATTTGGACATTTTTCCCCTGAGTTTCTCCTGAAAGTTAAGCATTATAAGAAGTTGTTAAGCCTATAAAAACTGGTGAATGTTTTAAATCAAGATACAGTTAATGGTGTAAGTATTGCTCCCTAACTGTTGAAGCAGCAGTAGTGCTTTACTAACCTTGATGTCTCATGAAATTCATGTGTTAGCTAATGTCTGGGTAAACATGGAGGATGACTATAAGCTGCAGCTCTGTTTTGGTTGGATTGGGTAATTTATACGAAACCTCATAAAAGTCTTTGAAACCTTGGGTAGATTCTAAAATGAAAGATGTTTGATGCTGCCTGGTTAAACTGTCTGTGTTTGTATGATGAGTAAAATGGGGAGATTTTCCATTGCTCATTTCCTCAAAGACAGATTAAGCCCACAAACTTCCAAGCCAAAAATCAGAAGTGGAGACATGATGATCAATTCAGCTACATGAACAGTGTGCAATAAAAATAGCCTACTGGTAATTACTGTATGCTCTTTGCTTTATTAATAACTATGCAAATAATTACACAAATTAGGACACTTTATAGTGCAATTTAATTAACAGCAATAATGTAAATTTAGTCTAAAGTGAGTGAAATGAAGTGTGTTGGGGTTTAATGTTCTGGAATGTTGCATTTCAAACAAAGTCTGTGTTTTGAATTTTGCGGGTTATCACTGTTGTAAATACAGGGGTTTCTGTTTAGTTTAGGAATGGACTAGATAATTACAAGACTGTTTCTTAAACGCAAATTTTGTTGCAACAGCTAGTCTTTCTCTTCTACATTGTGAGGTCTATATGTATTAATTATGTAGGCGACAGGGTAAATATCCAGTCTTTTTATTTATGCCTCTGTGATCATCAAATTGTCTTCTGAACTGCATATTAAAACCAGATGTGTGCACAACATGATGTGTCCTTTTCAAATATACAGTTTTATTGGTATATTACTGTTAACATGAACTAGTCCTTATTTACCTCCAGGAAAAGTCATTCTGGTAATTTATCAAAATTGCTATTTGAAAGAGGTTTACAAATCACTGCACTGTGTCTTTGCTAACTCAAATGCTGAGGACAACAAATGTGCTTACATATATAATGCAGGATGTGGCCCTTGTCTTATAGCCACTAGACATTTGTTCAAGTCAAACTTTGGCTGTATTACCATTTCTGTTCTAAAAGCTCTACAGAGAAGGACTGCATCTTTTTAAAGTTGTCTTTCCTCCTCTGTGTTCTCGGATGCAGCTGGTATATCTCTTCCACTGACCATGACCATGAAATTCGCCTTGGTTTCCATCTCAGGCCGCCCAGAGTGTTGAGATACAGTCGACCATCTCCCTGGTGGCCACAGCTGATTGGTGTCTGGGCTTGGGATGTGCCTGACCCAGTGCCTTTCATTCCCAAAATACAAGAAAAGCTCTCAACCTAACATTGTCAACTTCCCTTCAGTAGGATGTGGTTTCTGTTGGGATTCTCTCAGTTTCTCCTAACAGGTGGCTGGTGGAAATTTCTAGAAGAACGAGGAAGGCCAACCACCTTGGGTAAGAGCTCACTCTCATCCCGACAGATTAGGGAGATGCCTTACTTACTGGAAGTTTATTATGTCCCTGAGGGATCATCTAAAGGACACTCAGGCTTGTCTTTGTCTGCTCTTGCGCATCTTATAACRCCGTTCAGCAGTGATTTACTTCACTGTATAGTATAGGGACCCCAACTGTCACATCATCCACACAATGCAGAGTAAGTGACACCTGAGGGATTGACTCTGTTATGACTGTAATCACTGTTCCCTTATGGAGGGAATGAGATGTCACAACAGATGCTGTATGGCCAAGATGCTGCCTAGGTTCCTCAGCCCAGAATGAGTGGTGACCACCATCTTTCATTGGCACAATTAACTACAGTATTTATTTGTTTTGAATGTAATTTTAATTTTGCACTTCATTGTGTGGTGTTTTATGGTGAATGTAAATGTCTGTAAAACTACATCCAAGTACAGCACAACATGACACCCCTACACAACCCATACAGGCTGTCACATTACCTGCAAAAAGAATACAGACACAAAAAAAGTCTTTATTAAGAATGTGAGAAGTCATATTTCATTTAAGTAGTTAATAAAAAACATGTCTGTCATTGGACTTTTGAAAGTGAAAGTTGTAAAAGTTGAAATGGACTAATGGGAGGAGAACAGCTATTCTCATCGCTGTGGCTTGACAATTTAAAGGTTTCAACAGGAAAGGAAAGTACCGACACTTTTCACGTCTGGGAAATATATCGCAAGGACCTGTAAGCGTTGATGGCGAGTGCTGTTGACATGTTCAAACACCGTTAGTTGCAAGAATGATTATACTTGCTTTGCTGCTTTTGTGGGACGATGCATTAGTTCAATGGATGTGGGATTTTGTGTATGAGAAACGACATGTCCTCATATCACCCCACTGGAGCGTGTGTGCAGCTTTCTTCGCTCATTTTATCTTCTCCGCTTGGTTCATGTTTCTGGACCTCTTGAGCCCACACCCCAGGTGGATTCAGAAGTACAGGATTTGCGGTGAAGTCGTTGCTTTACATCATTGGTTTCGATGTGCCGCTCGCATTGTATGGAAATACGTGTTTGGCGTTTTACCATTATCTGCGCTTTTTCTCTTTGTACGACACACTCATTTGCCAGAAAAGGCGCCGTCTTCATTCTCTGCCCTGAGGGAATGTTTCTCCTGCATGCTCATGTTTGATACGTTATTCTTCATGTTTCATTACACCATCCACAAGTAAGCCTCACGCATCTTTTTCAAGACTTTATAGCTTCCACACTGCACAGAAAATATACTGAGTGGGGCTGATTAAAATAATCACAAAAAGTGGTTTGCGCATTTTATAAAGGGAAGCACTTGGCTTGTACTGAGTCAGTGGATATCGAGCTTTTTGGAGGTATCACAATTTGTGGATGTACTGTATCTGGTGTCATTTTGTGATCTAGGTCTTTTACTAGAATGAATCTGCCATAATCATTTTTAAAAGAAGAAAATGTTTCCATTTGACTGTTGCTGAAACTTAAAAGGTCCCACTGACCTGATAATGGGTTATATGAAATTTTATTCAACACTAGAATACCCTCATTCAGGTCTATTGTGGTCAATAAGTGGTCAATTAAACTCAGCACCATTTTTATGAGCTTTTATTCTTTAATTTAGGACAATGTAAAGTTCATATTAAAAAACAAGTTAAAGAGATGCAGAAGGAGAAAGGCACACCAAAGCTGAATTTATGAAACTTGGTCACCATGGGAACAATAGTTATGTATTAGAGCCTGTGGGTTTTATTGTTTAAGATCAGATTTACTAAACAGCACTAACAAGCTATTCAATTGTCAACCAAGTTAAATTTTTTATAATATTCTAATATGTAATGTATCTAATTTATATAATAAAGCAAACCTTGTCTTTGCTATTCACAAACTGAATCAGTGTGTTTTTCCCCCAGAGTTCCTTGGTTATACAACAATGTTCATCGTATTCACCACCTGAACCGGGACACGTTTGCTCTGGCAGCCCAAGACTCCAGTATTTCTGAACTTCTGTTTCTCCAAGCCCTTGCCTTCCTCAGTGCCATGCTGGTGTGCTGCCACCCTTTCAGTGAAATCCTTTTCCATGTGGTCAACACCTGGATGGCTGTGGAGGATCACTGTTCCTATGACTTTCCTTGGGCACTTCATCGGCTGCTGCCGTGCTTTGCCGGGGCTCCGCACCACTTGGCCCACCATCAGCAGTTTAAAGGGAACTTTGCCCCTTACTTCAGACACTGGGATTGTATCTTTGGGACATGTCTGAATATGACTGCAAAAAAAGTGAACACAGGTTAATGGGTCATACACTGTAGCTCAAGTTACCTGAATTCATCCTACTGTAAATATAGTATGTGAATATAGTGAATTTTATTAATTCTTTATTAATTTTTTTCCCAAGTAAGGCCAGAAATACATGAAAATCTGGAAAAATACATGGAAAATTGTTAATCTTATTTTTTTTCCCCTGCTGCCTGCACATAGTTTTGGTTTAATTTTTATTTGTGAATAATTTTTACAACTAGTAAGTTTTTAAGGTAGGGCACTGATGTTTTTGGAAATGGCACTTTATACAGTACTTCAAGCATTCTTTATATCATAATGTTTATTACTCAAAATAAGTTTCATTTAGCCAGGGAAGCGGTAATCATTCCAATAAGGCTGAAGTGAAATATTTTAGTGTCACATGGACAATTTCTACAATGTTATTAACATTGTCTCATGAAGGCAACAAACACTTCATAGCTTTATTAGCTTAACCTGGCTCTCAAGTTCATGTTTTAAGAGTAGTGTGGCCCAAACAAATTTATCATTTTGGGTCATGTGTTTGTTGATACAGTATGTACAGTAGGGCTAAAAGACCACAGTCACTGTGATCAGTTCAATATACCTGATTATATGAGAAACTTGTGTACAAACATCTCTATATCTTGCTAAACTTTGAAGGCCATATCCCATCTGTATGCAGCAGGATCTCAGTGCTCTGTGTTATTCTCCTTCACTCTGCCAAAAAGCCACATCCATAATCTCATTTTTTAAATGAAGTGTACAGCCTTCATGGGAACATCTGTAACCTTTCATTTTCGGTATTGTTCCCCATAGAGCACTTCAGGGAATTATGAAAAATTATTCATGCAGGCAGTTGTAAACCCACTGGTACCTACTGTGATAGAAACAAGTCATGTGTAGTAACTGTTTTTATTTTCCAAAACTTTCCAACAACGTCCTTGTATTTTTTATACTTTTCATTTTGCCTGGGGTTTATTAAGCAGAAATTCAATGGAATTGCATTAATCAAACCCAAAGTAAAAGCAGTATTTTATCCTGCTAAAATATGCTCAGGTTTACAGGAAGTGATATTGCACTGTGCTGTACATTACATACTATATACATCTTTTGAATGTATGTTAAATAGTTTCTTACAGTATCCTTGTTGTACATTGTGTTATTTATAGAGACAACAAAGAGGGTCCCTATTAAGTGAAGTAGAAAGTGCATATGTATTTTTTTTTAACAAACTAAGTAACAATATTTAGACAGAGAAGGGACAGTGACTTAGACCTGGCATTGAAAGACAAGGGTATCACTTGTGAGCATGGCTGTTAATTGCTAAATATGAAGTAACTCCTAATTGTGTAAATTGTGTGTGATTGTGTAAATCACGATTGTAAATAAGGAATAAAAACTAAAACACTAAACTAACTTTTTTGTATAATTGTAATACAGGCAGTTCTGTGAAACTGTCAACCTTATGTCTCAGGATTAAGGTAAGTAGCAGTCCAGTGTAACTCATGGCCCTGTACAAGGTCACACAATTATGTGTTTCTCGCTTTTTCTCCATGTCACAGTGCCACTTATGTTCTAGCGTGAAAATACTATAGCAGCATTACATATGTCACTATTTATATAAATCCCCCTTAATGCTAAAATTCTTGAGCAATTTAATTACAATAGCACCTGCTATTAGCCTTGCTTTTATGACCTGATCACTCAAAGTATGAATGCTAACAGGAATTTTTATATTATTAGAGAACCTTTTCAAGAGCATTTAACATAAATTAACTGGTACATTTGGGGATGAGATATGCATACAAGATTTAGGATGCAGTATTCTCTAGTCTTACTTTGCTGGCTGGCTTTGTTACTTTACAAACACCTAATGAAAAAGGTTGGAATATTATCCATACTGACTTTCCAAAATGCCTGCCTCTAAATGATTAAGTTCTGCTTAAAATGAAAGACTAAAAAAGTTAACCTTTTAAAGGTTAACTATTCTTAGCTAATTTGAGCACATTTCGAGACATTTTAGAGATCTCAATTTGCACTCTGTTTTAACTCCAGTGCTATTTGAGGGTAAACAAATTAAATTCTGTTTTTCTTTTCCTATGTATTGGTTTGACCCAGTTCAACCTCTTATAGCACAGCTGAATATCGTTTTTGCTTGTTAGATGTTGTGCAGCAGTTTCTAGCACTGTCAGCATCCGAGTGTTTCTGCAGCACTGTCTGCAGTTGAGCCCACAGCCCAGCTGGTGGCTCTACACACGCTGTTCATGAGCTCATTGCTTCTGGGCATTTTCTCTTTCTGTGCAGTAAACCTCAGATGTGTTAAAATGTTGACGTCTGAGGATGTTTGTAGATTTCCTCAGAAACATATGTTGGTTCTTTAGCTTTAACGGCATAGACACGCTGGCATCGCTTTAAAATGGCATCAGATTACAGCAAACCATTTAAAAACTTATAATGATCTAATAATAACAATCTGACAAATTAAATAAAACGTTAGTATAGGGCACAGGATTAGGTATTTTTCCCGATTATTTTCCAGGGTTGCATGATGTAAATGAAAGTGGAAATATTGAAGTACTTAATAGGGAGAAGAGGTTAACCAATCAAATCGCATGTGACGCGTGTGGCTGAAAACACGCTGCCCGGTTTTCAATATTCACAAATGAACAGTAGATGGCGATCACATCTTTTGCATGAGCTGGCATTTTAACAATACTGTTGCATGTCAGTTTGATAGATAAACGAGTTGACATTTTAGTTAAAAAACTAAACAAATAACTAATTAGCCTCATGATTGTTTATTGAATCCTGTAAACAACCGTCTATTAAATTAACTTCATGTATCTACCTAAAAGTGCTAAAGCAAACAAAACCAACACAATGACAACACAAATTAAAGTGACCTTAACACAAATTGTCAACACTGACAAAGAAAAACACTGATGGCAATAGCACCATTGCATTTCCCACATTTACAGTAGAGTGCTGTTCAGGATTTATTTTCTTGAATTAGAACATACATATATTTATAACATTTGTTCTGAAAAATGAGTAATTACAAATGTTTCCATTGTTGGTAAAATATTACACAGTAGCCACATTTAACACTGATGAAAAAATAAAATCTCTAAATAATCAGCATAATAAAATGTAGTAATACCTTTAGAATAGGGTGGCAACAAGTATTCAGAAATATACAAAAAAGAAAATAGCACCATTTTACAGTACAAAATGTCCCAAATTAATTCTTCAAGGTTTTAAATGAGTTGAACGACAAAACTTGTCTAAGATGCAAAAGAAAGGAACAATTGCTTTAAATGCTTTTTTGGATGCCGTCCATTTTGAAGAGGTCATTACGGTGCCCTATTCCCGTCATCCCAAAATGTCAAATCTGAAGCAACTCAGAAAATAACAAACTGCCGGGTTTTGAAATTCACTTCAGTGTCATTACAGTATGAAAGAAAAGGGAGGGAATGTGTCACAGAGCAAGAAAAGGAGGTCATTTCAGAAATATTTTGCATTATTTTAACAGTTGGAGTAAATAATAAGAATGTTTCATGAGTTGTGAAGTGTCCTGTGGATAAACTTTTA
Organism: Yasuhikotakia modesta; assembly: GCA_036877545.1. Taxonomy (NCBI): domain Eukaryota; kingdom Metazoa; phylum Chordata; class Actinopteri; order Cypriniformes; family Botiidae; genus Yasuhikotakia; species Yasuhikotakia modesta. Next base: position 11,626 of record JBAJNP010002236.1, read on the forward strand.
TCAATAATCTTTTTGGAAGGCTCCTCAGAGTGAACCGGTGTGAACTGTGGAGCAAACGGAACACCTATTAATGATGGTTTATGCAACTTGGTGGGTCCTGAATATGTTCTGTAACAACCCAGGCATTAAAAAAACCCAGGTGTATTTTTCTTCTCTGCAGATAAATACTGTATAATTGTACCATGTACTCCATGTTATTCCACCTGCATCTGTTCACAAAATCTCATGTATTTACAGACACACCTGCTGGTTAAAGGAGTGCTGGTGTCAGCCCATTCACTAACACTTGATGTCTTAATTCCTACTGGTATCTACAAGAGATCTTAAAGTCCTCAGGCTATTAAGTGCAATTTTCTTCAAAGATTTGTAATGTATGTGATTTAAAGCAAGTTCGCACTTGATGTTATTTGACTGGTTGTTATGAGAAGTTATTTTGTTTTGGAGAGTATTGAAAATAATGTCTTGTGTGTTATTTATGATGGTTATGTATCTTTTTGTGAATATCAACTTTGTACATCAACTTAAATAACTACTGTTAAACTTTAAGCCTGTCAAAAGTCCTTAATAAAATATTCTGTGTGTGCATGTGCAACTAAAAAAATAAATATACAGAGAAAGTGTCAAAAATATTTTGTCAGTGTGACATTGGGCATGTGCACCAGTCAAAATGCCAAAATAATTTACACTGTTTGCATCAACATGACAATGAAGGCTTTAAATAAAGGTGGCACATCCTATTGAAATTTATATTGCAATGTTTTTCTGCAGCAGTGACAGGTTTCTATAGACGTGTTACATAGTGTTGAACAGACAGCTTCATAATCCCAAAAACATGATTATTTTAATACAGAACTAGTGAGAAAACTTTTGTAACTTGCCCCATTTTGGGCAAGTTACCCAAACTGTAAGTTTGACTTATTTCTCACAATAAAGACATTCTTAAAAAGAATTTAATGTGGAAAATCAGGTCACAATAATGTCAAGCTTTAAAGCAAACCGCACTATTGAATGTTGTGACATGATACGTTTTGTTGCTAGTTAATTTTAGTATTCCAGTCAGCCACATCTGAAACGCTAAGCCTTGAGGCAGATCACTCACACGATGTAATACAAGGTCACACAACAACCTGTGATAGGTATCGCTATTTGGTGCCAAAATGATCCTCCCTGCATCATTTCTGTCCAAAGCTTGAAACTGTTGTATCAACCTGTCATTAAATCCATCAACGTCTTCTGTCTACTTAAAATTTATAGTTTATTCATGTTATGTGACTCTTTAGTAGTAATAAAGAGTTGGCTTTGACAGCATGTTACTGTCCATAGCATTTCTGGACAAACTTCCAGTTACTGAGGTACTGAGGAGCAAAGATAATAGAAGTATAAATAATTCCAATAATTTCAATCAATCAAGTCTAGTCTCTGTAGATGGCAGAAGCTTATGTAACATGTCTGCTATGGTCAGCTGCATGCAGGAAGTGGTAAACATGTTCAGACTCATGCAAAGCATGCAGATTATGACCCGCAGCATTGATATGCAGTGCCAGCTGCTGGTAGTTTTGAACTTTAGGAAGAATTACCAGCAGGTGGTTTCCAGGGCTGTCAGTAAGGAAAACAAGTGTGAGTTTATACTGACTGCTGCACCAAAGGAAAACAGTCTTTATTGTAAATGACTGTGTTAATTAATACACTGAGATCGTTGAATAATCAGCTTAAGCAATAAAATGTATAATGTCTGAAAACTGAAACAAAATAAAGCTAAACACAAATCATTTTTAGTTTGTCAGATAAGAAAAGGCTTGTCTTTTCCTCTACTCACTTTTAAACTATTACTTTTAAACTAAGTACTAAAGTGTTTGGAGGTTGTAACACATTTCTAAACTTACTACATGCAAATTTAATACACAGCAAGTTGTCTAGATTGTGTAGGATGCATCTGTTTCTCATCCCATTAACAATCTTCTTTTTCACTCTCTCACATCTTCTCCTGCTCTGGTTCTCCTAGCATCAAAGCTGAGGGTGAAGTGGAGTCCAGGTCTGGATGTGATGGGCTATTTGTGGTATAAAGCCTGAAGACTAGAAAGCCTGGAACTCCAGGGTGCTGGAGAGGTGTTGTAGGTCCAGTTCAGTGCACTCTACTGGAGCATGCAGCCTCCAGCTTGTCTGCAGCTCTACAGCACAGCAGGTCCCAGTTGTAGACGGTCCTCCTACCAGAGTGAGAATGACATGCAGGCTGGAGAGGGTCAGGAGTCTGAAGAAGAAAGATCAGGTGACTCTGGTGCCTGTAATATGAGTGATGCAAGATCAGTGAAGGTCTTATGTCTGAAGACCTGAGGTCATTGTTTTGAAGATGTTATCAAGTGTGCAGGGGTCTCAGATGAGGCTCTTAAAAAAAATGATACTATTGTAAAAATCTGCATGCATGCAGGTGGACTTTTGTTAGTACAGTGTCAGATGTGACTTGAATATTGTGACCAAATTATATTTCATTTTGATGCACGACAGCAGACATGTAAAATATTGTTTCTTTTATTTCCATGGTAACTGACAGCAGGCTAACACTGCTGATCAACATGCACTGAACCTCTATGAGAGATGCCAAATTGTTAGCATATGCTGTGAGTTTCATCTAAAATAGATGCTTGGATCTCTTCTCCCAAAGTGATGTTTGGCCATGTGGCGTATATAATGAGCTGCTGACAACTCTTCACCTTTTCTTTTGCACATCACATCGTGTCCGTAATCACTATAGCTCACAGCCTGTCATATGCAAACCTGGTCTAAACACATCTGACTCTGCATCACCTTGTGTACTGCAGCCATGAGAATCGAGGCCACTGGCGATAAACACCCTGTCTGGAGAGGTTTAACATGTTAAGAATGAAGTCATTATTATTATTAATTATTGATTATTATTAAGTTTTATAAATTACTATGATTACCTGATTTCTATTAGTATATTTATGTAGTGTGAGTTGTCCTGAGTGAAGCAGACTGCTGCAAATAGGAGGGATGTTAGGACGGCTGTTGCTGCACAGAAGGTCACTATGGCAAAAGCATTTTGAACAGGAGCTTCTGAGGCCCAAACTGCCACCTCAATCACTTCCCCTCCTAAAAAACAGCAGAATCTATTAGTATCCAACTTACAGGACAAACATCCCAGAAGAAACAGGAAGTGCTTCTGTGTCTGTTGACAGCACTAGACTCAAACAAAAACATGGATTATGATTATGTTTTTATTCAGTCAGGAAGCTTTAATGAGGGATTCTGTCTGTCAATCATTTTCCATGTTTACAGGGCAACTCATACAGTATATGGAAATCAGGAAGTCAAAAGCATAAAAAAGTTGTGCAAGAAAGTTATTTCACTACAGGTGTTTTTACACTTTTTGGTTTTGTATGATGTGCTTGTGCTCTCCTGCTACATCTCACAATAGCCTCTGTGTGTGGGTGTATTTTGAGGGTGGGGCTATATAAATAGGGGGTGTGTCTAATCTAATTAAGTTGGGCAGAAGCTAGTCTCCACCTTTATGACTCAATTAACCATCTATATACTGCACACACCAGCAACTGACAAGCCCATAGTCATAACTCACTGACTCTCATAAAACAACTGCAGCTGCCTCAGTCTATTGTCTTTCTCTCTCTCTTTTTCCCCCTCTTTCTGAACAAATTCTCCTTCCTGTTGCTAGCAGTGTGTCTGATCAGCAGAATGCTAAAGGACTTCTGTCAATGCATGACAGAGTGAGTTCAGTGAGGATCACAACCTCAGTTTGGGGGCCTTTTCAGGGGCAATGACTGAGCCAGGCTGGATAAGTATCTCCCCCCTTCACTCGTAATGACATTGAGAGAATAAAGAAAAGAGAGATAAAACACTGGGAGAAAAAGGAGTATTGATACTGAAGCAGAGTGAGAAGAATGGGAGAGTGCAGTAGTGGAGACAGTACAATCAGTGTTGAGAGGATGAGAGCATACAGGGAAAACAGAGAGACAGCACGTGTGTCAAATGTGTGTGTGTGCTGAAAATGAGTCTTTGAATTTTAAGCAAAGAATAATGTGTTTATACATTAGTTAGTATTTGTTGTGCTACTCACTGCCACACTAGAAGTTTCTGAAGGGGATGGGGCCACACAAAAATCCTTCCAAATCTTCCAAAACATCCACATTTTGTTGTACAAGCTTATTTGGTTTTAACTCAAAAAACCAACATGAGTGTGTATACACACACACACACACACACACACACACACACACACACACACACACACACATTTACACACTATACATACTATGTGTTACACTTACTTAATACAAACAAAGCAAACAAAAGTTGATAGAAATACTTTCATTTTCAAACTCATTTTATTTTGAAATATACTTATTTATATTTTATTTTAAGATGCTAATGTAGTTTCAAGAACTGAAAGAGATGAGATAGACAGTTCAATAATAATTTTGAATCACATTCACAGCAATAAAGTTATCAGGTCACTTGTTATAAAATTAATCTATGTCTTTATGCATTCCCTACAAAACATACATCATCTGTAAAGAGAGATTAAACTGAACAGTGTCATTCTATTCATCACTTCTAAAAACATTTATATGTTTAAAGATTTATTCATTAGGTCTGTTTCAAGTTTACATGCTTTCAGGGTTTTTAAACCAAAGTTAAATTGTTACTGTACTGCTACACTGAGAGATGCAGCCAGACATGTGTATGCCCACAGCGCAGTGTTTTAGAAAGCTGAAATACAGTAAATACTGTCATGTTTTACAATGTCCTAACAGATAAATGCACTCATTCAGACTCTTAAGTTCTTTGCATATTACAAAGTATGCAAATACAGATCTTTGTGGATGTGTAAAATATAAAATAAACAACAAAATAGAATCCTAATTAATAGAGTTTGTGAACATGCTGTAATATCACATCTCTTCCGCAAAGTGGGTTACATGTGACCTTAAATGACTTCAAAAACAGGTCACAAAGCCATGTGCTCAGAAAAGTCTTAACACAGGCAATGTGGTGTGTGTGTGCTTTAGGTGTGCCGGCAATATGTGACGCTCGCTGATTCAAGGAATACTGGGGTTCTCACCCATGTGTGCTCTGCCAGAACTGCCGCCAGCTTAACAGATACCAAATCAAGTGCTGCACACATACAGACAATGCAGTGTGTGGAAATTGCCTCCCTGGGTGAGACTCACTCCTTTACAAAACTTGATGTGCAGCGCTTACATCATACAATAATTGTGCACATCAAACAGTGTGCACCTCCCTGAAACACACACCCAGATATGTGTATGTTTGTGTATACATACACGAACACACACACACACACACACACACACACACACACACACACACACACACGTAGGTTATTTAATAAAACCATTTCTAGAATTAGAGAAAATATGAGAATTATGAGTTTAAAAAGAAATAATAATGTTTAATTTATAGTCTAATTTATAGTTTAGATATTTGCCTTCCTTAATTCTAATAATAAAGATTCGTATTCACTTCCATTCATTTTGGAACTTGAACAGAAACAGATTAAAAGAGCGAAGAGAGGAGTTTTAGCACATTTAGGTTTAATGTAATATAAAAAATACCCCGTTTTGGTTCATTCTATTGGGATTAATTTTCTCTCGGTATAAAATTCAGGTGGGATGTTCAGACTGAACGAAGCAGGGCGACGCTACATATGAATCCTGCTGCATCTGTACAATCAAATATCAGGGACTCTTACACTGCAGCTGAGCAACCAGTTCATTCTCTGTTTCATTGACGCACTCGTCTCCCATGTCCTCGGGTGCGTTTTCTCCAGGTAAGCTTCTGGTTAAATATGTTGTCAATTCTCATGACACCGACACGTTTGCTAGCTGTGCTCAGGGACACGCCGACGTGCCCTGACACGTTTCACACAGTCGGAACTGCCACAAACTGAGGGCTTTGACGTCTGGTGCATGTTTACAAACAGCCACATTTGTTTCATTGAGAAATTGTTCCTTTGCTCTTGAATGGAGCTTTTTTAAGCAAAGTTGTCATTTTTTTCTCAGAAGCATTAGTCACGTTAAGAAGTGTGTAAGCTGTCTGTTGACAGCTGTTGTGTCATGTGTTAAAGCGTCGAAATTAAGTGCTGGGTTGGCAGTGACAGATTGTAACGTTCTGTCTCAGACTAAGCTGCTATGTTTTACACTAATACACATATGCATGTGCATAAATACAGCCAATACACATATAAACCCAATTATCCAACAACATTTCTAATGTTGTAAAATTGACGGGCTTCTCACTGCAACCTCGCTATGAACGCAAGGTGGCGATAATGAGTCTTGGTACTGACCTTTGAAATGGAGTCAAATGACCTTACGTAACATTGTGCGTTTAAGAATTCGTTTCATTTTAGACTACTTGCTATTCACTTACAGCTTATTATTTTATATTACATTGCACTTCATTACATTAAACAAGAACTGTATTGCATTATATTATAACATTTTAAGGCAGCATTTCCCTTAGCTGAAGCTGCACAGTGGCCCTGCTCTGTGATGAATTGTGGCATGTTAACCAAAGACCTTATTTGACCCGATTAAGGACAAAGACAAGGTTTCATTTTTCTACAATCATCAGACACAAACACAACTACAAAAATGTTAAGCTAAGTGGAAGGGGTTTTGTATATGTGTATGTTCTGTTGAGATGAAAGAACATCTGCATTTCCTGAGAACAATTTGCAAGGTGAATGTGCCATAGAGGCTGTGTGAGTGTGTGTGTGTGTGTGGGAGAGCACTGTAGCCTTGCATAGCAGTCGTAGTGGTTTTGGCAAAGGAAGAAAAACAGATAGAGAAAGTGGGAGAGAGAGCATGACAGAGTAGTTTCACATTTTGTCAGGGTTATTGTGTCTGATGTGGACCAGGTCAGATGTCTTTCTTTTACTATTTAACTATTTAACTTATCTCAAGAAATTCACATGACAGAATTACAGGATGTATTAATGGATTAATGGACATTAATGGATGGGACAGGTTTAAAAGTCAAAGTTGGCAGTTGGTCAGTTGTAGTAAACTAATTTATTGTAGGAGGGAACAATAATAACCATCTACCCTGGCCCTCCTGATTTGAGGAGGCACTAATGTTCTCATTGGTATAGCCCAGTGAAATCCTAGTGATGGTTAGACTGGTAGTGAGTACAGCTAACATCCCTGAATCTTATCTCTGCCTGTTCCTTTCCTCTTCCACTTTACACACATTCTTATCAGAGGTGTTGATTTTTAGCACCTTGGCTAAATGGAGGCGTGTGTGTCTCAGTTTATCCACATGCATGTATGCGAGGGTTGTGGGAGTTGTAAGTATGAAGGCCATAGAGCTGAGCCAGACAGTGGAAAAGTTTAGATAAGAAAACATTAACCACCTGGAGAGAGTTTATTTTAACACACCCAGCAGTAGTCTCAGTGGTAAGTGGAGTTGTAATAGTTCTGAACACCATCTATTGGTGATGCTAGTCTGAGTGATACCAGAACTCTTGTTATAGTTCTGAACACCATCTATTGGTAATGTTAGTCTGATAACAGAACTCTTGTAATAGTTTTGAATGGTAATGTTGGAGTATAAATGGTTTAAATCTGAAAGCCAATTCATCCTTGATAACAGTAGTTGACAGCCACAGTGATGTATCTGTGCACCTGCGGTTGACAGTAGAAAAACTATGAAAAGTAGCACAAGAGCCCACAAAAACATCAGTGTTACTTAAAGAACCGGAGTCTGCCTCAAGGGTATTGCCTTAATACAGCAGCATAAACGTGAAGAGCAAAACAAAGCCAAACAAGAGGACCTTAAAGAAAGCACACTTAATGTTTTACTAACATAAAATAAGTGCAAGACTTTCTGTCATAAAAATAGTTTTTCTTACACTTAGAAGTAATTTAGGATGACAAATAGAGTCAAAACAATATTTATGCCTCATACAAAGAACATTTCTTTATTAGACATGCAAAAAGAACATTTAATTATAAGACGACATAAGTCTGAAGATAACAGTCACTAAAAGAAACATGTTAAACAACATAATAAATTAAATTAGATTTAATCTTATTGTTCCATATCAGATTTAAAGACTGGAACTACTGTTTAAATCTTTGACATTATGTGCTTTTTTTAGTTGAAGAATTTAAAAGTTCTCCATTGTCAGTCAAAACGTGATAGGACCAGAAACTGTAGCAAGCACTATGGATCAAGTGTACATGGGTTAAGGTTGGTCTTTAAAACAAGCTGGAGGTAAGAAAATTAGGAAATGTTCATGTGCCTCAGATTATTGGTTAACACCGGGCACCCACCTACCATAGCTCTAAGTGGCTTTTTTAGGATAACAGGTGATGGGAGGCTTGTGGGGCTATAAATGGGTGGTTTGGCTGTAGGTTGTGAAAAATGACTGCTTACTGTAGTACTAAGTGAAAGTAAGTACCTGGAAGGACATTGAAGGGGTTGCTGGTCTGGGTGGGGCTGTCCACTCTGACTCAAGGTTCTGCAGTTAGTGATAAAGGAAAGTGTTCTGGTGTTGCATCTTCTGAAGTTCTGAGATAATCTCAAGACGCTGGCATGCTTGTTGCTACAAGTCAACATTCTCCATTTCATCTCCCTTAACATGGCTGTAAGACCTGGCAGCTGTTGTATGGCGCGATGCAACCCTACATTCTCCTTTTAATTTGTCAGATAAGCATTTCACTTGTCTTTCAGGATTTACTTTCAATGATCTGACCCTAAATGACAGGTGAGGTGGGTGAATCCGGTAAAACCTGCAGTCCTCCACTCTAAGACTGACTGACTGACTCGTCTCCTGAGCTTGTAGACTGCTAAGTGAGCTGGTGGATTAACTTGTGTCATCAGGGTCTTCCTTCTCAGGGTTAGACATGTTCTCGGTAGCAGTTAACTACTTTCAACTTGAAAAACTATACAGCGTTTATTTTAATACAGGTTTAGAGTGGCTGAATAGCTACACACATTATAAAAATGATATATACACAACTATAAAAATAATATAAATATACTAGATTGCATTAAAGATTCTCACAAAGTCATACATTAATATTGACATAACAAAATATTAAAGAAAATTTAATAAACACAGTTAATACAAGTTATGTATTACTAAATGAACAAAGCATTCTAGTATGTTAAATTACAAATAACCTGACAAAAAACAATATTATAATAAAAGTATAATTATGTTACAGTGAATGTTTAGATGAGTTATGCGTATTATAACCGATACCACTATAAATTTGATGGAGTCCAAGCGCTGCAGGTGGTCCCTTTTTTGCAGTTAATCTGTACAGTATGACAGTACAATAATGACAGTAGTTTAGTTAGTTGCTAATCATTTTAGCCAATATTTCTAAAACATGCTAAAAGAGATACAAACAATTTATGTGTGATTTTTTTTTGTATGTGGGGGTGATTGCTACATAATTTGAGAATTTTACAATTTATGCTAACATCCTGTGACATCTCATAAATGTCTAAATGACTTACTTTCAACAAAAGCTCACCCACTCATATAAAACCGTGTATTCTGTCACATAAAGGCCTGTTCAGCCAAATAAAACCCAATATGGTCATATAAAACCCTACAATCAGCCCCAGAGTTCATATACTCATGTTTCTTTCCCAAAAACAGCTCATGTTCACATTTGACCCTCAGATAGGTTGGAGATTTAAGGGGAGGGTTGAAATAGAGAGTTATTGAGTACAGTGGTACTCTGTCCAATTCACAACCTCAGGATGACCCTGCAATATGCTCACTGGATGGAAAGCATCATAAAGTACATGAACCTGAATTCCCTCTAAAACAACATTTGCTGTTTTACTACAGATAAACTTCAACTATTTAAAAGTCTCACAGTTCTTATTTGTTTATTGGATGTATCCAGTCATTTTTACTTGTTTATTTTAGTTGTATTTTCTAGTTTCAGGTTAGTTTTTTAGTATATTTTCTTATTTTAGCTTTAATATTTTAGGGCAGCTAAAGTTAAAGCCAATATTAATAAAAGGAACAAACAGACCGTGTATTTGCATTTTCATGTTTATTCTAGGTGGATTGTAAAGAATTACAAATGTTATACTGTGTATTAAAAACAAAATTATTCAGTCATGGAAATGTATTTCAGCCTAATTTGATTACTTTTTTATTTTTATTTAATTCTCTCAGTTATTGTTTTCAGAAAGTGCAGCAGAGTGGAGGATCTATTTAAACTATTTTTGAAGAGGATAAAAATGGCCACACACCAAAATATTAAAACTTCTTCTTACACACTGAGCAGCTGTGGGCCCCTAGAATCGTGTCCACCCCATTTGACCCTGTTAGCTATGGCTATACGCCCACCATTCTCATGTTTTTATGATGGAAAATGTTGGGAAAACATGCAAAAATGTTCTGTCAAATTTCAAAATCAGGCCATGTAATTAAATATGCAAAGGTGTCTGTTAAAAATCACCTATCAATTGAATGGGTGAGTGCCAGTGTTCTGAATATGTTTTTCCTTTAGTCAGTCTTATGCAACTCCTACATCCTCACTGAATGTTTTATTAACTGAAAAGTTTGACTTGTTAAAGAGAGGCACATGTGGTCAACACATCGTACATTTTATTGGGATGAGATCAACGGTAAGAAAAAACAATGATGAGCATGAAGCCGTACTATAAAATTTAACTACAATTGTGACGTGACTGGACTGTGGAAATTCTGGTTTAATGATTCAAAACAGCTCGCCAAGTGCAAGAAAACACAAACACACACGAGATATAAAACAGAGAAGCATATGCTTGCAGGTGTATTTGTGGTTTGTGAGAAAATAGTTTAACTCTTACTCACAGAAACTGTTAGTAAATCAACAAGCAACAACAAACGGCACAACATGAAAGTGTGGGCAGGGCTTATTACATTAACTCCCACTGACCACAGAGCAGCTAGCATATAAACAGTTACTTACCTCACCAGCTCCGACAGCTCTCCCAGACACGCATGAATCAAAGCCAGAAACACTGTAGTGATCATGCTCTGGCACACAGGAGAAAGGTAGAGAATGTCTGCTGACATGAAAGTAGATGATGAGTGATATAAGATATGATCAAGTGAAATTAAGACGCTCCCTAAGCAGCAATATTATAAATGAAACAAGTACAAGGCCGTTATTTTTTAGGCCTTGTTTATGCACACACACATACACATGCGCGCGCACACACACACACACACACACACACAGATTTTACATAGAGAAGTGCATTATGAAACACCCATTCTCTTGGTTAGTAAAGACCACATTGCACTGACAGATGTTATTTCACAGTTGTTGGCATGGTGTTGACACAATGCAGAATTATAAACTTTATGCAGCTTGTTAAAGATTAGACTTTGTCTCTATTTGTTTCCCTGTCAACTCTCACTCTTCTTGCTGCTTAGAGTAAATTTACAGGATTGGACTGGTATGGCTAAATGTTTTTGTAGGAATGCTTGTAAATGAAGACCTAACATTATATTGAGACAGGATGCATGCATTTTCTGCAGAAGGACCAGAAAATGTTCAGTCCGAATGCAACGATAAGATGTCTTACTTGCCTGTCAAACAATGCATTTGGCCTGGTCGATCACACATCCTGGTCAACAAGATGAATCATTTTTGTCTGTCTCTTATTAACTCTTGTTACACAGATTCTGAAACAAATCTGAACATAACTTTCAGATTTGTTTTAAAATTACTCAAAAGTTCTGAGTAATTTGAAGCGAATGTTTATACTACTTTAGGACAGTAACCTGAAATATAATTTAGAAAGTTATAAACATATATAAATTATGAGTCATTTTAGTCAAACCCTTGCTTTTAGCGAAGAAAATCAATTTGCAGGCACACCCTATGTTTTCTAAGTGATAAGTATATTCTCTGTTGAATTTCATATGGGTGTCAGGGTGTGATGTGAAAAGATTTATTTTTTATTTATCAGGTTATTTACAGGTAATTAAAGCAGGCCTTTAATTTCAACCTCAATTTAATTTTAACCTGCTTTATATAGATGGTTACTTTAACATGCACACATTCAGGTACATTGTGTGACTCTTTACTGTCTGTGATGGAGTACAAAGTTAATCTGGCCTACATTAAAGGCAGCCTAGGCAAATTTTCTCCACAAACTTTTTTTTATTGATAGTCTTTTAATACTCTTATAGCAATCACTAAATAAAGTGGTCTATATATATTTATAAACATTTATTTATCTTCTTTTGTTTATCTTCTTATATTTTATTCACTTCATATTAACAGAAATATCGCGGTCACAGAAATTTGCACCTGAGTGGATTCATTTTATTTGGTACAGTTTGATAGTGTTAACAAATAAAGAAAAAAATCTCAACTTTAACATTAGCATTATATTAACTTAAAAGCCTGGCCATAACACAGTTCTCAGCTATAAATTTGAATAAATAAACTACAATAAGTAAAAAAGTACAAAAATATAAGACACAATATTTATTTCGGGTACATAAGCTGTACTTTGTCATAGTGCTCTGAGTATACGTGGAATTTGAGTTACTAGGCAACAGGTGCTACACACACACAGACAGTCACTGACATGCGCACAGTGGATGTAACAGAAACAAAGACAGCAAAACAGGCAGAATGGGTGAGGGGCATAGACAATGCTAGTTTGTTAAGATAAACAAAAATGTGATGATCAGATATGAGAAGTGAAACCAGCTTAGACTTCTCTGGTAAACAACATGGCTGCACATTCTCTCAAGATCTCAACAATCTCTGGGCAAAACCAAACCAAACAACTTTCCTAACTTCCATCCCACACCCTCGACTCCTCCCACAAACACTCACCAATTCATTCTGAATAAGCTCTCATTCTCAAAAACCTCAAACACTTTGAGAAAGCATTCCTAGTCTAAATCAGACACAAAAATTCAGCACTGCCAATGTAATATCCTTTTCTTCTAATACTCATATGGCACGCTCGCTGGTTATATGAAGTGTTTGTTTAAACTTTCTCTACCAAATTGTGCAAAGTCATTATCAAAGTCATATTTGTGCTTGAAACATGTTTGCCCTAAACAAAGGCGTAGGAGCCTGTATTTGTTGCAAACAGTAAACAGTGTATACTATAAAACGTTTAGTAAATATTGTATAACATTTTGGATTAAAAATAGAATATGATGTAAGCTAAGATCACATGGGCTGAGATGCCCCATGGATTTTAGGAAATCATTCTATATATAACATTTGATATTAATCAGGCTTTATAAATTATAATTTGATTTTAAGAGACAACAGCTTTATGAAAATCTCACGTACAGTATGGAAAAAAGCATTTACAGTGAGTAAAAAGGGATATTAAGACATGTTTTAAATGAGTGACTCTTATTAAGCCTTTTTTTATCTTTTCCATAGAGTAGTTAAAAAATTGTCCCTTTATGTCCCTATTAAGCAAGTCAAGGGCAACTAACTACAAGAAAACAAATCAACAAGATGTTTAGGTGAAGAGGGAGAGACAATTTAGGAGACAACAGATTTAGCCCATTTACTTCTGCCACGACACACTTTACAATAAATGTACACGTGTCAATGATGACCAAATTACATAACGTGTATAATTACTAGCAGTCATAAGATGACAACAATGATGGTCTTTAAAGGAACCAATCACATGCTTGACTGGCATGTAATTGCCTTGATGTTTTCTCATCTAAAGCATTATTGGAAAAGTTAAACCAGTGTGTGTGTGTGTGTGTGTGTGTGTGTGTGTGGTGTGTCTGCTTAACAGGCCACCAACTGTACAAAATAAATAACAGTGATTTATCAATTTATTCAGTTTTATGGTACAGTCAGCCATATTCACATTTCAAATTCAAACTCATTAATTTAAATAAAGAAAGGGGGACTTGTTACATAATTACATAAAATGTTACATAATTGTAGCAATTATTGTATCATTTTATTCACATTTAATTTTAAAGTTTGTTATAGAGTAAAATACATTTACAGCGCCAATACGTTTAATTACATGCATGGTAGTTCATGGTATTTTAGTGTTTATTTTGAATTACAATACAAGAAACTTGTTTTTTCCTATAAAAAGTTGCCAGTCAGTTGTTTTGCTATTTCAGTTGTGAATTTAGGGGTCACATTTTGGCTTTAGTGTGTTTTCAGTAACAAATGACATGAGACACATTCACAGAACCTCAATATTGTGTCAGGCCCTCAACACAATAAAAAGACTGGATTTTCATGCACGGAGAGTCATGGCTTTTATCCTAATCTTAATATTTTTACTTAATATGGTATATGTGCTATATTTTATTTAAAAAAAATCTAGATGAGGCCTTTTATCATGTTTACCGTGTGGTCTCATTTGCCCGTGTTGCTGGCGCAGTTCCTGCGACTGTATTATTTAGTCCTGACAGTTAAAGCGCTCAAGGACTTTCCCGAGCGAACCCTCCGTAAAATTACTGCTTACCCCAGCAAAACGCCCTGATACGGCGAGCTCTCCGCGCAGTACCTGCGACTGAACCCACGAGAGCACACGACCCGAAAGAAAACAGCTTCAATTGTACTTTAAAAGGAAAGTGTGAGTTGTTATGATGCGCCCTGGGTACTGTAGCAACCGCCGCCTTGGCTCGACCGGCTCATTGGAAACAGACAGCAAAATATATTATCGTGCGTTCTCGGGGTAAAAGGGAAACAACCCGAACGGACGACAGATATTCCCGCCCTCGGTCGATCTTTTATTCGCTCTTTTATGGATAGTGCACATACATGACTAACTTTTGCATGAGGTGGGACTGACTAAAGCTTTTGAACGGATCGACACAACCGCTGTCTTTGCATTGCAGACGCTCGATTAAAAGCGAAAGCCAAGAAAGTGTTTGTTTCCACTGACAAGAAGTTAAGACTTTCCTTTGACGTTTGTTGAGAGCCGCCTATGCGTCTCTGTTTACTCACCGACGGCGGCGACTATACAGCCATTTGATCATTTTTGCTCACACCGACTTGTGCTGCGCAGCTCCTCATGTCTGTCCGTCTGGAACTTTTAAACGGCGACACTTAAGCGGGGCGCTTTATTTCGTCGATGAACTTGTTGCGGTGAGTCCCCTTTAAACCCTCACGGCCTGTTTCTAGTGGAGCGTCTGTTCTAGACCATGGAGGTTCCGGTCGGGTTAAGGGAGGTTTGCCAGTCCCCAAGCGCAGTTTATCACGAACCTTACCAAAGCGTTTTTCAAACCGTACGCGTTGTGCGTGCGAGCAACACCGCTGTCGCGGAGAGTTTGGACGTTTGGAGCTCAAAAAAGTGCGGCTGTTTACACAACACTGTGCTGGGGGAAATGCGTTTAAGTAAGCTGTCTCCCAGCTCGGGAGCATGCTGCCCCGAGAAAGAGCAGTTTCGGAGAGAGTGCGAGGTCGCGACTGCGAGTTCACTGATGGAGGCAGAGGCGAAACGTATCCATTTTATCAAGAGTTCAACAGGAAGCAAAAGCGACTTGTCTTTGTCATCTATCGGGTCGGGCCGTGCGGACGCACCCGAAACCAACGTCGGTCGCTTGGGTTTGCATGGTGGATTTGACACCAGACGGAAAAGCGGTGTCGCGGCTGAAGTTAACACACGCGAGTTGGGTTCAAGCCGTGACGCAAGCGTGGCTAGTAGTCGCGCGTGCAGCAGCAGCACCACTACCACCATCTCCGAGACGGCGCGAGAGCTGTGCAAAGCCGTGTCCGTGTCTTTGGGGTTAACCATGGAGTCCAGCGAACTGGGCGAGGTGGGACCGCACCACGCTCCGCCACCGCCCCTGAACACAGACAGTAGTGAGGAGATGTATTTGTTTGGAATGCCTTTGCTGGACTGTTCAGTTAGTGATCGGGAGGCAGAAGGTAAAGGTAGAGAGTACGCTCTCGCGGCGGGACGATACAGAGGTGCAGAGCGGCAAGGTGATCAGGTGCTCGGGATGTTTAAAAGTAACAACCTGGAGCAGCTACCAGGTGAGGGGACAACCTTGCCTTGCGGCAACTCGTCTCATACGCACTTGTCCACTGACGTTCAGGAGGTGCATGAGATCAGCCTGTCCGGGGACATTGCCAACCTAAGTTCAGAAGGTACAGCTGCGACGACAGCACCGGATATGGACGCTTCACGAGCGGCTTCGTGCCAGTTTGAACAACTGTTGCCCGGAGGCATGGCCCATTTTGTCCAGACAGAATCTGAGATCGATATCGGGCCGGTTCGAAGCTTTGCGAAACCCGCGTCGATGTCCGGCGAGTTTGCGGGGCCAGCAGAAGACAGATACTCTGACTACGTAAATATGTACAACGTCAAAATAAAATCTGAGATGATGCCCCGTCAACTTAATGAGACTTGGACGTACCAGCATAGGTATCCTGAGGACAGTAACGGGCAATATGGGCCTCCCAAACAGAGGACACCCTACACTACTGGCCACGAACCACCATTTATCTGTAACCCCTACGAGTATGGGCGAAGTGGGGCTCTGGTTCCGCGGGAGCGACCTCCGCCCGAACAGTGGTACCAGGGCGGGATGTTGACCCGTCCCCCTTACCCTAATGTGCCCTGTGTAAAAAATGAGATGGGCGAATGGCTTGATGTTACAACGTTCACGGACGGCAGGTAAAAGTGTTTTACTGCATTTCTACACGTTTTAAGCGTTTAGGTCTATAATAATATGTATTTTTTCAAGTAAAACACAAGCTCTAATTAAAAAAGTTAATGAAGTGCACATCAGAATTGAATAGCTTTAAATAGTTCTTCTAAGAACAACATGCGCACTCTTTTTATTCCCAAACGCAACTTTGCCGAGTACTGAAGAGATAGGAGGACTGTGAATAAGACAGGGAATTAATATGTCCAGTTTAAGTAATATATTAATTGACAAAAGTAATGAAACATAATACATTGATTTGACCAAGAACTTATGCCTTTGTTGAGCATTTTGCAACACTAAATCTTCATCTGGGATGCGGATGTAAGCTGAACAATCTGTTAGGAGTTCCTGTCCTTCACAGAATTATTAGGACACATATGTGTTTGCTATTTGTGAAACATGATCAGTTATGCTTCAGACGCTTTACAGGCTAGAAATGAAATTTGTTATTCGTAAAGGAAGCGTTAAGTTGTTTGAAGTCCCTCTCTTTAAGTCCCTCAGCCAAGTAAACTAGCACACAGAGACAGCTGTACACATTAACACAGACTCACAGTCTTTAACACACAAGCCAGTCTCCTCACCCAGAGGGTTTCTGGGATCCAGGGATACTGCCATCAAGGCAGCGCCACATGGTTGTATCCAAAAGCAAGACACCTTTGCCAGTTTCCTCAAATCTCTTATCATTGAGGTTCCCTGTATTCTGCTGGGCTTTGAGCCATGAGCCATTCACACTTTTACTAACAGACTGTACATGAAACAAGCAATTTTTGATTCACGTTTTCCGACATGCAGTTCCAACTGTAATACGATGCGTTTGCATCGTCTGGCAAAACTTAAACTGTCCTGCTTAAACTCTGAAAGTTTACTGTATTAGGTTTGGATATATTTATGTAGCACTTTGTGAACATTATTTGTTTTTAAACGGAGTCTATAAATAAAAGTGACTTGACCTGAAGCTGACAATTGGATGCCTGTTCTAAAAAAACGGATTTACTGATAAAATCTGCACCACCTGGAACGAAAGCCGGACATGGAAAGGAAAGATATCTAGAGGCTGAAAGTTTTTAAAACTATTCCTTAAACTCAAATTACAGTGTAAATCAGAGTCAGTTGCACGTCTGTGCTATTTTGTCCAAGGAACCCGAGAGAAAGTTTGGTGTTTCAATCAGAGGCACAGTTGAGTGCCCATTTTGTATGAGGCTGTTTTTAGTGTATGTGAGCGTGTGTGTTTTTCTGAAAGGAATTTCAGAGTAGATGTGTGTTTAACCTTTGTATCGTTTGGATTTGAGTTGGCAAAACCACTTCACCAAAAATGCAGTTTTTTACGCATTATAAATTATATGAACGTGAACCTTACAAAATGGCAAAAGGGGACTATAAATATCAAATAAAGTTATAGAAATTGACTGCAGTTATTGGAGAAATAAATGTTACGCTTGTAGAATTCTAAGTCACAGTAATAGTTTGTGGTGTAAGTCTGCTTAAACAACTGTAGCAATTTTTTAATAGAGTTTAAACTGTTAAAAAGGAGGCAGGTTGATGATTGGTCAGTACAAAAATAGAATAGAAAAAACTCTCTTTCTGGCTTGATAATCATTGATGACAGATAGCTAGAGTAGTTGTACAGATTTATTCATTTGTGTATGTGTGTATCAGTGAGAGGGACAAAAAGCAGCGAGAGAGAGGTGGGGGTAACAAGAGTTTTTGTGTATGCGTGTTATGTAACATCTGAAGTACACCTTGGTCAAATTCAGTTCTGGTCAAACTACATTCCAAACATGGCAAAGGTTCCTTACAAAGTGTTCTTGGTAGTACCCTCACATGGGGGTAGTACCAAGAACCCATTTTAAAAGTTCTGTGTAGTCCGGTCACATCAGAATTCTAAGAAAGTGTTTTTTAATTGCATTGGAAACTGGTAAATTATTTTTGGTTATGCCAGTTATGTTTGAAATGCATTTTTATGTCATGAACTACAGTGATAAAGACAGTGACCAATGCTACATCCAAAAATATGTACTGTGGCAGCAGGTACCACATTCAGTAAAGCTGTTACCTATTCCTCACCACTGAGACAGTATAGACAATGTTCAATATGTGCATGTGCAGAATCAATGCATTGCCAGACATAATACATCTGCCATGTGTGTATTATTTTGACCTATATGTTTTGGGATGAATGACACACTAACGACTATAAAAAGTACAATAGAATCAAAAGGAGTAAATCTTTTAGTACCTATAGCACTTACACTAAAACACATCACAGTCTGGCTTACAGTTCTGTCTTAATTTAATTACTTTTTTTTTACTTTTTGAACCTGCGACTTCTCAGTTCTATTGGCCTCATGGGATAGAAAAGTGTCCATCTGGTGCATACACCTTAAAATCTTTGCTAAAGCAGCAGGCCATCTGGGTATTTCTCATAGACTCTATGAAAATAGAAAATTGAGGATTCACACATACATATTGTGTACTGATTTCTGCACACTCTGTAGTAGAGAAGTATGCAATGCAGTTTAGTTGACTTGTGTGAGGAAAGTTTTACAGATGGTGGCACCAGCACCTAATTTGGTAGCACTGATAAGAGGGTGGTGGGGGTGTTTAAAATAAAAAATAAGAACATAAACTATAAATTATATGAAATATGTAAATTATACTTAAACAAAATGTATTTGTTTCAGTATTATTTTACTGCAATTAAGTGCAGTCAATATAATGCCAGTATTTTATACAACAGTAACATTTGTTGGGATGCAGATTAGTTAATTAGTAGTTGTATTAGTTGTATTTAATTAGTCAATCAGTAAGAAGTTAATCAGCATCTGTTTATATAGAGCTAATCTATACAGCGTTAAGACTTTGACACCAGAAAGTATTGGCTATATGTTAGGCTATAAGACTTAAAGACTTGTAAGACTTTTAATCATTTAATTCTTAAAGATCACTAATAATGCTCTTCAATTTTTTTTTTGCGCCAACATTTGTAATTTCTGTCCGTTTTCTGTTCTCTCTGATATTTAGAGACATGAATTTAAACTAAATTAAGCTGTTTTTGCTCTGTTTTTTAAAACATCTGAATAAATGTTGTGTATCATAATTAACATGTGAAATGAATAACTGTGCCTAATTGCAGGATGTAGGTTTGTTGTTGTGCCCCATTGCTGAATAACAGCCACTTTGCAAAGCCAGCATTACATTACATGCATTACTAGTTAAAGTAAAAGTTCATGTCATTATTTACTGATTTGCTATCTTCATGTCATTCTCAAGCTATATTGATGCTGGTTAATTACCTGTTGAACAGGGCAGTTGAATGTGGTAGTTCTGGCCCATAGTTGGAGAAAGGGTTCTGTTCCTTCTCAGTTGAGCTCTGTTTGACTGTTTAAAGTTTACTGGCAATCTTTTACAAAAATGAAAATTACAATGTAAGTAGTCTTCTGGTGAAAAACACCTCTCTGAACAGCACAAGCACTTTTCAAACTCCTGACACTGCAACATTCCCACATGAAAACATATGCTCAAGTCTTTATTTGAAGTGTTTAATATAAAGTTGTTCCCATGCTGGTTGGACTTGGGTCAACAGTTTTCATTAGTGGTTCATTTTGATTTTAGCAATTAGCTGCAGCCCTATTGCTTAGATCTCCTAGAAAACTACACTGGGAAGCACGTTCTACCCAACAGCCTGGAACGGCATAACATTTAGCGAGCGACAGTTTCACCTTACTCTTATTGTTAGCTTTGTTCCAACTGGAATAATAGTATCTTCTGGTGTTTAGAAATAATTGTGTGTATCCTGTTTCCTCCTTATTACTTTATGGTGACTGGATGGACCAAGTTTCTGAATACTGAATAGGTGTTAATGTGTTAATGTAGGCAGTTATATAATGTGTCACGGTCATGGCATCACAACCAATGAAACGTCTGAATGAATCTTTTCTGCATCTTAGCTGCATTAAATGGTTTCGGTGGACTGCAGAATGAGTTTGAGCTCTGGAAGTTGTGTAGTACCTAAAATGCTTGTATTTAAAAAAAGTAAACAGGTTTTACATGATTTGGCCACTTTAAAGTTAACGTAACAATAAAACTAAACCAGTTTGCTTTTCTGTTTTTCTGCCAATCCCCTTCAACTACTTGTCAAAGAAGAAGCACTTTTTATCCAAACGTTACTCTCAGTGGTTTAATGGCACCTTATATCGTTCTCGCTGAGTATCTTGTTTTACAATTTGTCCTTATGATGTTGAAATAGATTGCAAAAGTTCACTTCTGGAAATTTCTGTGCAACATAAACACTGTAACATGATGTTTGACATATTTAAAAACTAAATGTACATATAACGTATTTTCTTCCTTTAGTTATTTTGTTAACTTTTTAACCAGTACAATTTCACACACAAATAAAGTGGGGCTCAGAAGTCCCCGCAAATCAAATCAAATGTTTAAAATCAATTGTAAATGTGTAAATAAATAAGAAGTTTAGTGATTTATTTTTAATGATTTATAATAATAAATATTGTGACGTAAAATGAATATGAAATATTTCATTTCTCATTACTTCAGGATCCAACTAGCAAATGAGTTACAGTGATTGACTGCTTTGTACAAAGGTCAATCTGAAATCAGAAGATAACAGATCAAGTTTTTACACAATCACGTATTAGCTGGAAAGTATCATTTCATTCAAGTGAATTGAAGGGCTGCTTATCAAATACTAAGATTTGCAATTGTGCTTAAAAAAACATTTATAATGAAAAAAATTGACTTTGATGAGTTAAAATTTCAATTGTGGGGCAGTTGTGGTCTACTGTTAGTGAGTCGGGCTTGTAATAAGTAGGTTGCTGGTTCGATTCCAGTGCTGGCAGGTAGCAACTGAAGTGCCCTTGAGCAAGGCACCCCTGATTGCTCACTGGGCGCTGCCCACTGTGGGCGCTGCCCACACACAAAGTGTGTGTGTTTATGACTTGCAGTGTGATGGGTTAAATGCAGAGGTCACGTTTCGGGTGTGTGTTACCATATCTGCCAAAAACATGTCACTTTCAAAAATGCCAGATTGTGTTTTCATAGGTTGACTTTTGTACCCTGTTCAAAAAAATGGCAATTGATTCTCTTGATTCAAATCCAGGTACCATTACATGTTGCTAAACTTTGCTCTTGTTGAAACAAAAGTTAAGAAACGTTACATATTTGAAAAGAATGAAAACAGAATGCAGGCAATTTGAAAACAACCCCATTCAGTTGATGCTATTGCAGAGAGATGAAATAAAAAAATTGTGTAAAAGCAAACGCAAATGGGGTAAAAATGTGTTTTCAATTTAGAAACATTTTGAGCCCACTAGCCTTGTCTGCCATTGATTTGGTCCATTACCTGTTTTTCCCTTTAACTCACCTGCAACAGCACAGCAGTTCCTCAGCAGTTGTGGAGGTTTAGCTAGTGGGCTGTCAAGGCTATTTTATTCACTTTATCCATCATTAATTATTTTCTCTTTTAAAGAGGTGATGCTGAGACATTAATAGTAGTTATGACAAAGCAATTATGATAACCAATGTGTTTTTCCACCATGTTATAATTTTCCACTAAAAACTTTACCAAACCTAGTAATAAGCTTGTGTGTGAACTGATGTAAGGCTATTTATTGTTGTGTTATGCTCAGCTTACTTTTTATGTATTTGGCAGACACTTTTTTATTCAAAGTTCATTTAATTTACATTGAATTCAAGGTATACATTTTTATCAGTACTTGTATGCCTTAGGATAGAACCCCCAACCTTTGTGCTGCTAATGCAATGCTCTACCAGTTGGGCTACAGGAATGTGTTGTGGGCTTGATGTGGGCTTGCTGCAGTACAAGTACAATTTTGGCTGTATGATTTGTGGCCCCTTCACAAAATGATGTTAAGAAATTTTTACGTTTATTGTCTTCCCATCTGTTAATTTTATACCCATACTTATGAGCCTTCTCATCATTTGAATCTTGATTAGGTCCATCTCTGATGGTTAGAAACTCCCCACCCATATGTCTGTGTAATGAGACTAAGATGTATTCACTGCAGGTAAATGTCTCTACATAAAACACATTTCCACCAAAGCCTTCAGTATAAATCTAATCTAGTATGTTTTACATAATTTAAATCTTACATGTTCACATTAATGGACATAATCATATATATTCAGAAGGTTACTTTTAGATTTTTTAAAAGATTTTTCTATTACTTACTAACTGATAATAGATTTATGTGTGAAGATGCATTTACAAAATACTTTGTGATGTTATTGAACACGCAGACAGTAAAAGTAAGTAAAGTTAAATATCTCTTTAAACTCATGCTGTAAAGTACAGGTAAAAACCTTTTGAAATTTTTAGAAACCGTCTTTATAAAATGGATAGTTTACAACTGATTAGATTAACCAGATTTATAGCTGTTGTAAAATACCAGTAAACACACAACTATGACCGTGCAATATATCTTAAAAGCCATTTAGCTGCTCACAGCAAACAGGAGCGGTTTGTACAATTTACAATGGGTGGTGTGGTTTTGTCTCCCGTTCTCTTGTACCGATTCCCCATTGGATTCTCATTATCATCACGGTTAGACGATTCTACAAGAGAATTTGTCATTACTGGCTCGACTAGTGACAGGTATTTCATGTACCCTTACAGAACTGTGGTAGTCTTCTTGTGTCTTGTTAAGCTTTTTTTCCGGTGTTTTCAGTCTATATAATGACATTTAGAACATGTTGCAAAAGTTACTGAAAGTCTGAGATGACGTTAACTAAAGTAACTGAGTTAGAGAACCTGCAAGTCTACATTTCTACATTTGTTTTTCTGTAAATGTTAATTCATTGCCTTTCGGATGTGTGATGTTTTGTGTTCTCAGGTTTTCTGGCAGGTTTAAATGGCTTTTTAGGGATTCAATTCAACTCAATAGGAACATTCAAATGTCACTGGTAGACAAACTCATAAACTGACATTTACAAGCTGAAGTCAGTTGTCTTCCATTAATGGTCATACTTAGTAAAAATGATCAGATGTACCTTTCACTCAGGTTTTTTTTCAGGGTTAATGTGCTTTTACCAAACGTCAGTGCAACCAAATAGTATTTAGAAATGTTAAACTGTTTTAGTCTAAAATAGAGTGCTGATGTGCAGGTTGTTTTTGCATGAATCCTTCATTAGGAAATGCTCTTTACACTTTAGATTTAGGCATTATTCTAAATGGCCACAGTCATAATAAACATATTTTTTAATTGTCACTTTAAGCATTGACAAAATGCAGCTAATTTCTTTTAAATACTCTTACAAAACAGTCAGTGCACAATTGTAAGTTGGTTAAAAGCACAAGAATAAACTGCACACGTATAAATAGAATTTTTAGATATACATCTAATTAAGGCATTTAATTGGTTGATAAGCATGTTAAATGAATTCACACTGTGAGTCATTGTTAATGCATGAGCGGAATAAAATGACACAGAAACAGCTTTAACAGCTTCTTGTAAAGACAAAGTATCACTTCACTTGTACTTTTTCTATTGCTCACCTGACCTGTGACATCAGACTCAGATGATGGGCTTTTGTTAGTGTTTCTGTGTGTGATAAGTATTTGACAAGATATGTATTGACAAGTATTTTCAAATACATAGTTAATGTGACATTTTGCTAAAATATGATGTTAACTGATGGATGTAAATAAAAAACAATAAGGTAAAATCATTTAGAGCAAAGATAAGTTATTAATCTTACTACACAGCAAATAACTAGCAGTGACATCAAAAACAACAGCAATAGCAAACAGTAAAACTGTAATCTTATAACAACAGCTTCATAATTTAATTGTGGTGCATTGCATGCTGGGAATTCGCAGCATGTAACAAATCGGCAGCATTGTTGGATGTAAAACTGTTTGGACAACATTTGAGGGTATATTGTTAATCTATTATATTTTTTATTTATAATTTACATTTCTGATTTTCAAAGCAGGTCTCAAAAGCCTTGCTGAATAAAGTCCTTTTTACAGTGTCAGATTCTAAATGGAAAAAAAAGGGTGAGAGAGCTATTCTTTACATCTCAATCTCTGATGATAATTGTTTCATTAAGATGTCTTCAGCTTCTGACAGGTCAGGAGGTGAAATGAACTCGCCCAGCAATCTTCAGTAATGCAGGGAAAGCTTACGCACATGAATGCCCACGTATATTTCCAAAGACACGGAAGAACATATGCTCACTGCAGCTTACTGAAAGTTACGAGGATAATTTTGGGATCTAACCTTTCCGCTTTGCCATCTTGTCAACACAGGTGCCTATTTGCATATTTCAGGAATGGCTGAAAGTTTCCCATTTTGTTAAATGTGAATTTTTATTGCAGTCCTATCTTTCTAGGGACCGCAGAAAGCCTCATGTTGCTTCTCTGAGTGTAATCGCATGGCTGAGTGTTGTTTTAATATGAAGAGAAATAAAAAATAGTCCAAAACAGTCAATTATTAAGCGCATATTATGTTCAGAGATCATATTCAAACAGGAATGTAATGCGAGAAATTCCATGACTTGTATGGGCTACAGGCTGTTTGATGTATGAGTGTTAGAAATCGTATGACAAGCCTTGAGTTGTACAGGTTCCCTATGTGCTAAAACACAATTTAATTGTTTCCTCATTCAGAACTCAGGCGATTTTTTTTTTTTTTTTTACGATTTAATTTCCTAAATAACATTTGGGAACAGCTGCGAAGTAACGCTTTGTTTCAAGTTCCCAAACTTGATACTGAAAAAAATATTTTGTCAGACAAGTAAAAAAAAAGTTGCTTCATGTGGTAACATGAAATTAACTGATGTTTTTCAAGTCAAAAGTATTTAAAGTAAAGTATTTAAATTTTATGGAATCTATCTAAAATAAAGGTGGAAAGGTGTGGTTCACAATGCTCACAAACGCGCTGTCACCTCATCCTGCAAACTTGTCACACCTCTCCCATCACTTTCTCTCTTGCACATGGACCAAAATAAATTAGATTATGACAATGAGTCAAAGTTTTTTTACAGGTTACATTAGGTGAAAGGGTGTGGTTCATCCAAAAAGAAAAATTATTTTATTATTTCTTATTTCCAACTCGTATGACTTTTCTCTTCTATGGAACATTGGAAGATGTTTTCAAGAATGCTGATGTTGTTGTTTTGCAACATAATGACTGAATGGAGACTGTCAGTAACGAATATTATGCCTCACAAACTCCATATGTGTAAATTCATAATAAGAATGCTGAGGCGAACAATCTCTACTTCAGTCAGACTTTTGTCCCAGCCTAGCTCAAGTTTGTGTTTTTCCAACTCTGGTGTAACATATTAGTCTTTAGCATGAATATCTCAGTAAATTTACAGAAATCTATGCATGTTTTGTGTAGTGCCCCCTATCTGGGGAAGCACAGGCCCTCCCAATAGTGTTTCAAAATGTGAACACACTTTAAGTATAAGTCTACACCCAAGCTCTACGTTGTGTTTCATTCCCCCTCCCTGGTGACCTATTTGTTTACACATGACTGCTTTCTCCTGGGTCATTATTGCTTGTTTTTAAGATAGACATGATATGCAGTGCACGCACGTGCACACACACACACAAATATGAGATGTATGTTTTGAAATAAGGGACACCCTAATTATTTAATTATATTAAATGTAGTTTAAAGTGTTTGTGTGTGTTCATACAACTATGCAATATACTTTGTTTTCACAGTGTTGAGGAAGTGATGAACTTGAGTTGTTAACCCAAGACCATTAAATCATCTGTATGCTTAATCACCCTCTGAAACATCTCACAATGCTCACAAGCGCACTGTCACCTCACCTGCAAATTTGTCACACCTCTCCCATCACCTTCTCTCTTGCATGTGGACTTTAACTGCTTTTTAAATGAGAGGATGCAAATGCAACTTTCATTAGAAGTTTTAGAATCTTTAGTAAGTAAGTTCCATAATTATTGTACACAAAAAAAGGTGTCTGTCCAATAAATTCACACCTTTGGAGATGTTTACCTGACAATTCTGTCAGCATCTACTCCAAACTTTTAAGACTGTGTGACACAACAGCAATTAACATAAAGCTGCTTATTAATAAAAAGAAATGATAAATCAGTAGTTTATTGCATAGTTAATTTGAAAAAGCTACTTGTAAATCAGAAGTTCACCCGCCTACATCAACTCGCTCCTGCAGATGTATGTCTCCTCTCGCCGGCTCTGTTCTGTAAATGAGTGACATTTGATTGTTCCCTCACAACGAGGCCAGATCTGTCTTTAAGACCTGTTCTGTTTACAACTTCAAACACACCTGTTTCACAGACACCTGACTAATCCCTAACGTTCTAATGTTTAACCTTGTTTCACATACATAAAACAAAAGCCTTTACTGTTTATTCTGTCCCTGAAATCAGACCTATTCCCACTTGTAAATTTAACTTTGTAGACTTGCTTTTTAGGGCAAAATGTTAAATGCATTCTCTCTTTTTAAGTTGCTTTGGGTGAAAGCATCTGTCTAAAATGATGAGTGATGAACACTGCAAATTTATATCACCTTTGGAGTGTTGGTGTGTGTGCTTGTTTGTCTTTGTGTAACAGTTCACTAAGCAGGAACTCCTGTTTTCATAATGTTAATTCATATTCAGAATGTACGAGTGTGTGATTTCACCCTCTCATGTGTGGTTGTCACAATACACCAAACCCATCCAAACAATAAGCGCCAATGTCAAACAGAGAGAGAGTGTGTGTGTGTTTGGTTTAGTTATATGTGTTTGTCCTTGTGTATACCCTTGACATGTCATGTCATCGAGTATATATATCGAGTCTGTACGCTGTGTCCAATCAGCTTCTTGGCTTTGGTGCTATCCTCTTCACACACACATAAACTTCTGACCTCTTTATCTTAACTTTATCCTCCCTGTCTCTGCTTTTATCAGTAATAACACACACTAGCCCACACAAACACAGTCTCTCTCGGTTATATTTAGATGCCATTAACACTCCGGCCATTATTATCTCAGTTTTAAAAAAGCTGTTAATGCTGACAGCCACAATAGCCAAGGTACATCAGTAACATTGACATTTGTGTATGTTTTACATTGTATTTTACAAACTAGTAACTTCAATATGGATGTTACATATGGGACCAATATATAGATGTACATCATTTTACCTATATATTACATATTGGCACTGAGGTAAACTTAACAACACATTCATGTGAATGTTCTTGTACACAAGATATTGAAATTGTTGAAATGGAAACATTACACTTTTCAATAGGAAAATAACTTGAAAGCAGATCTTGCACAAAGTACAGCAATAAATTTACAGAGCAAAGGTTACAATAAACACAGGATTAACCTTCTTCTCATTTAGTACTGGAAATATGTCATTCGAGTGCTGTGAAACTATCAAGTTATGTCTAATATACAGTAATGAGAAGACTAAAGAACGTGTGAGTGGAAATAGAAAGTGAGAGCAAACCAACACCGCTTGAGACCCTGGTGAGAGCTTATGTAGTGTGACTGCTCTGGCTTAGAACCCCAATGTGACTGTATTTTTAGCTGGGGTGACCTTCTTAAACATGGCATTGCATGAGGTCAAAGCAATAGCAGTCATAGTGCTGATAGTGAGAGACACCCAGACCCTGTGATTGATACGGCTTGTTTGGAAAGTGCCACAGCTGGCAGGTTGCTAGTGTGTGTATAGCAACCAAAACACCTTCAAAGAATTCCAGAAGTTCCCAAACAGCTTCAGAGAGTTTCACCCACATGTGAGCCTCCCCAAAATCTGGCTGGAATTCCATGGAAACATTTCATGCATGGGAGAAGTTCAACACATTTGTGTGTTTATAAAATACTTTGTCTTACTCAATAATACGTCCAGCTGATATTCATTTTGTAGTTCTTTCGGCTCATTTTTTTACATTTTTAATTGTATTTCATATATTTCACCCAGTAAACAGCAGAGTAAGAGCAGATAAGTAAGCAGTGATAAGTGTGCTTTTTATGCAAAAAAGTCTAAATAGTAAAAACATACATTTATTTACATTATCTATATATATTGACAGAATAACTTTATCAGTATAGAATTTGTTTTTTAAATAACGCTTGATAGCTTCACTTAAATGTGTCTGATTGTAAATGCACATGAAATTTGGTGACATGAAATAGACATACATAAAAACTAAATTTTTTGCTTAAAATGTAATTCACGTTTGTGGGATTGTGATGAGTATTTATTATTAAAACATTAGTACAGTTTTTAATACAGTTAAAATGTCAACAATTGCTTTGCAGGTCTTTATTGTATTGCAGATTTAATCAATTTGAAAACCAGGCTTAATCAAATGAAACCTGGTTAATCTGATTAATTACTGTGGATCTTTTATTCAGCCAATTGGTTTAAAAGACTCATTCAGGAATTGCAGTGTCACTGAAAAATGCCAAAGAAAGTCCCTTATGGCATTTTACATATTTCTTTTAAACCAATATTATTTTAAACCAGACTTTCATCTTTATATCCTTTTTCTTCTTGTTCCCTTGCATTTATATGTTTGATTTAGTCTATACACTTTACTTTCTGTTGAAACATATTCTTTGCTACTGAGGTGTTTTTCACTCATTTTTGATAAATGCGTCTGATGTTCCTCATTTGTAAGTCGTTTTGGACAATCGTGTCTGCTAACGATTAAATATAAATGAAAATGAAACATATTTAAACTAATTGGTAAATTGCTGGTCCAAATTATGGTTATTTGTCAATTAAAAAAAATTACCCTTTTAGGCAGAGAAAGGACATAAATATCAAGTTTTACATGTAATATAATCAAAAGGTTGAAACAGAATTAAAAGGCTTTGAAACAGATAAAACATTGTTACTTGTATCTCTCAGAACTAATGCACAGTAAATGATGATTTAATTCAGTCTGTAACTTATGTGAGTAAATGATGTCATGTGTGAACATGAACTTAATGCACTTTCTATAGCCACTATGATAACCTGTCTGTCCTCAGACTCACACACTGTTAAGAGCTTAAGGACTCAAACAGAGAAATGACAGCATCCAACTGTGTGTGTTCTTGTCAGCTTATGGTGGGATTCTTGTGGGAAATTAAGACAAACCAAGGTGTCAATGAGATTTAATTGTTTCTATATATATATATTTATATATTGCACAGTGCTTGGTCTCAGTGCTGTATGGTGTGAGTAGCATGGTATCAGATTTTACTCTGTCCTTAAACAATGTTTTTATAACATCCAACATTTGACCACCTGTGCTAGACAGGCAAGGATATATCGAAAATATGTCCCTCTCCTAATCACACTCATTTAGTTCACGTTTACTTTATTAGTATGTGTGCGGTGACAGAATCGGTGCAGTCGTCAGAACAGAATAATGATACTGAATGACTCTCTTTAACCAAGAATCTTTCCATCATTCCTAAAGGTAAAAAGAAGTTATTACCCTTCA
The DNA here is from genome assembly GCA_036877545.1 of Yasuhikotakia modesta. NCBI lineage: Eukaryota > Metazoa > Chordata > Actinopteri > Cypriniformes > Botiidae > Yasuhikotakia > Yasuhikotakia modesta. The sequence goes on from JBAJNP010002236.1 coordinate 41,798, forward strand.
TTAAAGACTTTGGCACTTGAATTAGGATAATGTCACCTGTACTTACCTCCATCATTTGGCCACTGACACACACACACACACACACCACCTCTCACTTATGCATTTGAGAATGTCACCTGTTATCACTGATGGCTGGTCCCGCAAATGACAGTTCCAATTTAACAGCCTTAGAGAACAATTGATGTTAAACTTCAGCAAAATTCAGCCGCAATCTGCAGTATCTTCATTCCATTTAGTCATCTAAATGTACAGACATTCAGCCATTACTTGTACATTTCCTGCGCTCGTTTGGCTCCGAGCTTTTCGGTACGTGAGCTCTCTTCAAATCACCGATAATGGACCTCACATGTTTCTTTTTTCATAACCGACATTATAGTTGCAAAAAACAAGTTCCATATTTGCACCACGTTGATGTATTGTTTTGCTGATACAATAGAGAGAAGAACATTTATGTGAGTGTTTTGTCATGCCATTAGCTTACACTGTCTTTTCATTTTTAGGTTTGATGCAGGAAGGAGTGACATTTTCCCAATGGAGTTTTTCCTGCCTCCACAAAGGACCTGCCTAATCTGCTCTGATGAAGCGTCTGGATGTCACTACGGCGCTCTCACTTGTGGAAGCTGCAAAGTTTTCTTTAAAAGGGCCGCTGAGGGTAACGTACACACACCCATTATAAGTAAATTCACTTATTTCACAATACAGTGTGGAGCTGAGTGTAACGGCTAAATATACTCACCATATGTGAGGACTGTACACACTTTAATTAGAGTTTTTAATTACAGCTATAAACTGTCATTAAAGTCACATTAAAACCGGTTATTGCCTTTTCATGAATTAAAATACTTCTGACCATGTGTCCAGTGTTGCTTTAATTGTTTTTATTGGTGTTACTTGAAATAGCAACAATTGGCGCATCTTCCACAGACACAGTTGTTGTTTCTTTAATGTAACAGTGCAGTTAAAATAAGAGAGAATCAGATGACAAATGAGAGAAGGATTAGACTCTAGCTTGTGACCCGAAGTCCCAACTATACACAAATTAGGGACAACTTTTTTCCCTGTGATGCAAGCCAAAAATAATAATTTTAATGGAAATAAAACATAGCCCTAGAATGTAAAAAACCTGGCTGTGATGTATGTAAAGTTTTGTCATTAAAGCAACCAATAAGTGACCAGCAGTGGCATTTATTTTTATGTCTCTTAAATGTTTGCACACAGATACAATATGCACATTAATGTATGTTGTATTTGTAATATAGTTTAAATTACTTTTAATACTGTTATTGTGCATATGCAACCCATGTTCATCTTTCATATATGTTTCTATTATTTGCATTAAATTAAGGTGATAGACAGATGTGATCAACAGATGCCCTTTTTTTCTTTAAACACCTGCAGAGGTTCTGGAAAAAGAGATTTATCAAAGTTAAGAGAAGTTTAAAGGTCCCCCACAGCCAGCACTGAACTTCAGTCTAATCAAATACAGAAATATCACACTATTATACTTACCGTTCCAACAGTTGTTACTGGAGACAAAGAGAGATATAATACAAGGAAAAGTGGGAAAGTCTTGGGCAGTGTGAATAATTGTGGGTAGATCTGTAAGATGAGTGTTTTTTAATATGCTCAAAAGTAATTTAAGCGTCACTCATAACACCAAGATGAACCGCAAATGACTTGAAAACAATCTTCTACTTCATCTTCCAGTGGTTGGAAAACAGCCTCAGCTAAATCAGATAAGGAGATAGCCCCACCCTAAACAGATAGCTCCGCCCCCAAACCATCCCAATGGTGAAGTCAAGGTTTCTGTTACAAGAAGAATAATTAAAACAAAAATCACTTAAATACTGTGGAGTATAACAGCTAAATATACTAATGATATGCAAGAGCTTTATTTCACAGTTACACAGCAATCAGAGTGGCACAGATCCACTGTTTACACTTTACACCAAGAGACAACAGTTTTTTTAAACAGCGGTTCTAATGTTTAATCAGTAATGATAGTAAAGGACCCTCCTAACTTATTTAAAGATTAAACACCATGGAAATGTGTAACATACATGAACTAATTTGTTTTATTTGTGTTGTAAAAAATGTTAACAACAGCAGAGCACAGCAGGAAAGATGAGTGTGATGCTGTTGAATGAGTTTATGCTGAGCATCCAAACTAACTCACGAATGTAACACACAGAAAATGTTCTTTGTTGAATGTTACCTCACAATTAAATTACACACATCATTATTATATCCTGTTATGTGTTGGAGTGTGAATGTCTTTTTATTTGTAATTTTTTGTCAGACCTGACTGCTTTTGTATATTATTCAGCAGTAGTTCTGTGTCCTGATTGCAACACACACACACACACACACACACACTGCAGAACCTCTTTCAAATTTCACTCGGCACTTTTCATTTGGCTGTCCCACAGTGCCCAGAGTGAGGGCTGTGACCTATCAGAGTGGCTTGTCACGTTAACAGCTCCCTCTAATTGGACCGTTCTGAGTGTGTGTGTGTGTGTGTTCCCTACTTTTTTCCAATCTATGTTTTATTTCAGTATAAATGTGATGTGTCCAGCTTTGTTCCTTTTGGAGCTTTGCCTTGGCTGCCAGCAGACTCAAACTAAGTCAAAGCTTCTGTCTCTTTCTCATAGGCAAGCAGAAGTATCTCTGCGCTAGCAGGAATGACTGCACCATAGATAAACTGAGGAGGAAAAACTGCCCGTCCTGTCGTCTAAAGAAGTGTTTTGAGGCGGGGATGACCCTAGGAGGTAAATTCCTCTGATATGTTCAACTCTGCTTGTAGGCATTTAAGTTTATTGGGTTGTATATGCGCTGGAGTGCCAGTCATTCCACTGCTGTGGAATTGTTCAGCTAAAAATGAAAAGTCTTTCATTATTTTTGTGTTGTTTCAAATCCAGCTTTTATCCATGGAACAAAAATGTGATATTTTAGATAATCTTAACATTCTTCACCGGTCTTTTCCACACAGCTGCTCAGAACTTCAAAAATAACACCCCAAGAAGCACCATACAGGTGGTTTATATATGCTATATATTGCAAAAGTATGGGATGGAGTAGTTTTGTGTGAAGGACACATTGAAATTCAAGTCATTATTCACTGATAATCTTCCTCTCCAGTGGGCCGTTAACTTGAGAACTGCTGTGAACGGATCATTGAGCCAGTAAGGTGAACTGGAGAACCAGATTAGTTCGATTTGTGATTCGTTCTATTTGATTTGTAAACCAGATCAGTTTGTTCATTGGAAAGATCAGGCCACTAACAGGCCAACAGTTGGTTCACTGTTGTGGACCTTCAAGGACGTATTATCTGTGTGGTTTCTGGTGAATTTTTGTCATTTTTAGTGCAGCACAAAGAGTCTTCAACTGATAGTTTTTGTTCTGCAGTCCTCCAGGTTTAGAATGCCTTACCAATGTTAGAACTTTTATTTTAGGATAAACTTAATTTAAACCTCAAAGCTGGTAATCAGAATTTTGCTCATTAAAGTCCTGTGAAGAAACAAGCCATTTTACCTAGGTGGCTCCATAGAGCTTATTCCTGTAAACAGTTAAAAACGCCACCAGCTTTGGTCATGCGGTGATGTGTAAGGATTCAATTTTATTCTGGTGTGTTATGAAATAGCAAACCCTATTTGCATAAACGACTATTAGGCTCTTTCACATATCAGAAATCTCATCTCAGATCATTTTTGTTTTAGACCTGAAGCTGTTGATATCGATCAATGTTGAAAGAAAGGGAAAAACAAAGTCTTTAATGTGGCATTTGTAGTGGTCGTCTTTGATGATGATGTCATGGTGATGCTGTAGTTTTTAGCAAATGAGATGACTTACAGACCGCTATGAGAGAGAATTCACATGGTGAAGCTTTCAGATGATATGAACTTTTGTCCCGGAGTCATGCGGTCAGCTTTGCATCTGTCCTTGATCTTTCTCTCTAGGGCACACAATCACTAATAAATTATTAATGAACAATTAAGGGTTTTTCTCTATGGCCTGCATTAGAAGGTCTCTTTCCCTTTAGGAACTTTCCCTTGTTCTCTTTCTCTTCAAAGGGTTTTTATAAATTAAATCAATTTTCATGCGATCTGTTGTTGGTAATGGATAAAGGTTTTAAAACAGTGCAGGCTGCTTTTATCAGTTAATTTACAGCAGTCTTGTCCTTTACAAATAGGAGTTTCATTTTGTGCTGTAGATCATTCCAGAGAGGAGGATAATTCATTTATCTCTGATTTCAATAGAACTTTTTTACAGTGTGTTTTGTAACTGTTTTGATCTTTTGAGACTGTATACAGTAGGGCACTGGATAACAAGTTCCAATCAGCTGAATTGTGACGACTGTTCTCTCTCACTTATTCTCTCCGTTTTCCTGTGTCAGACTTTGAATGTGTGAAATTAACTCTGAATCCATCTCTGTGGAACTCAAACCCCAAATTGTTTGATCAGTTAAACTGTAGTTAAAGAGGATAGCTTAGCACTGCTGAAGTACAATTATATCCTCAAAAATCTTCCGCTTTAGACGCTGATCAGGGCTTTGGATCATTTATTAACCCATTGTGCAAAGTCAACATGCTAATCTATTACATTAAGGGTTTGTAGCAGTATGATTTTTTTTTATAGAGTTCTAGGTCTTGCCTCATAAGTTCTGAAGCCTTGTCTGATTACAGCCAGAATTCATACACGCTGCTTCGACAGGTTCTGAACCCCTTGGCTGCTCATGGCAGGCGCTAAAAGCTTAACACCATTAACACAGGCTCATATCATTATATTCCCTTCAGTCATGTTCATTACACACCAACCGTTGTCTTCTGTACAATACCCAATAATCTCAGGCCTGATTCATGTCAAATAATAGATGCATGCAAAAATCACATGATTTAAAAACATCCCGACCTGTAGCATGAATTTTACATTTATTTATTTGGCACTTTTATCCAAAGCAATTTACAGTGAACTCAGGATATACACCTTTATCAGTACTTGTGTTCCCTGGGATCGAACCCGAGCGCTGCTAACGCAATTCGCTACCAGTTGAGCTACAGGAACACTGTGTTTTGTTATCTGTATTATCTGTTTTGTTATCTGTATAGACAAATAAATATCTATATCTAAATATCTATAAAATAAATTTAATAAGTGCTTAAAAGTGCTTCATTGCTTACTAAGTGTTAAAGTGCTTGTGGAAAAAGGTTAAGGCTGAATAAAAAATATTTTAGACCTGTTGTTAGCTGAAATAAGCTTTACTGCATGTGTGTTTGTTTTTAAAGGGCTTAAAGTTAAACCATTGAAGAGCAGAGTAAATGTTACATGCAATATTCTCTTTAGAATATCTTTAGTTTTTGTTTTAGAATAATTTTTAAATGAATTCAATTTTGAATGAAAATTTAATTTAGAATTTTTTTAATTTTTGAATAATTTTGTAATAATTTTTTTTTTTCATATAAAGACATCTGGTGAACATTGTTGTCTTAAATTATAAATTAGGGGTTCTTAATCTTTCTTTGAACCAAGACCCAATTTTTAGGTTGCATGATTGCAATTTTGCGGCCCAGCTGTACCAGTGTAACAGCATTAAGCTATACACTTCTCATAAAGTACAGTAATAAAAAATAATAGTTTACTTAATGTAAAATGTACGTTCTTAATAATGACACATTTTATGAGTTTATTATTCAGTTGATTTTATTGTTATCGACTCCAGAAACAAGAACTATAACAAATCATTTGGACAGCCATTCATCAGCACACACCCTGTCTAATGGGAGGCTAGGTCTGTATGTCACGCTGCAGCTTGTCAGACACTTTATAGGTAAAAGATTGCTTGTGCTGTCTATTATTATAAAACTGGAACCGGTTGTGATGCAAACAGTTAAGTGCCAGGTAAATGGTACCAGTAATGGTGCCAGTAAAACGGTACCAGAAAAATAAAAGAGATCAGTGTCACTTCTGCATATTCACTCATGAATGCACAGGAGTTCACCTTTGGGTCACAATGCAGCCTACATTTCCCAAACTATTTTAGGCACAAGACAAGCTGCATATTTAATATGTAGGTCTAGGTATCTTATAGCAATAGGTTGAGAACCTGGAAAGGTCATAAAGATTCTTTGGCATGGAATAGTTCTACATTGAGAGGGGAAGTTTGTACTATTGCTTATATAATAATCTTTCCATGAGCCACATTTCTTTTTCAGCCAAATTGCCATTGAGAATTTAAATTTAAATAACCTTGAATTAGTGCAATAGTATTTGTATTATAATTAGATCATGAGAGAGACAGGAAGTTCTTTAAGACAAATCCAGAATTAGCTGAAATTATCAGTGCACAAAATCACTTACTAATAAAGATATTACATGTGGTCATGAAATTAAAGCTGTTCTGAGGGTATATTCTCATGCTGTCAACAATAGGTGCGTGTTTATGTGCATGCAACTTTAATCTGCAGCATCTTGACCTTGATAAATTGCAAATAATTGGTATTATTTCACTGGAACATTCACAGACTTGTTGTGAAGCCAGGGGTTTGCTAGAGAATCTTGTTCGTACTAGATATAATTAAGCTGAAATAGAAGTTGGGAGAATAATTTAAGAGGAGCTTCAACGAATGACTCCTGAGATGTGAGGTATCGTGGAATAATGCATGCCTTTCACATAATCAACCTGGAAGTTCTTGAGGAGGCACGCACGCTTCCTGACAATGACAATGACCTACAATTATAATAGTGAGACGTTCTCCAACGACTGATACGGCCCGGGAATATGAAGCAACAAAGTTGTTTTCTCTGATTGTGGAAGAGGTGGCATGGTGAGGGATCTAAATTAGGAGGAGAGATCCAGTTTCAATTGGACACGGGCTCTCTGAAGTTATTACAGAGCGCATGCAGAAGGCTAGTGTGGCAGTGAAGCAGCAGGTATTATTCTATAATCAGTCAAATCAGTTATGGCTTCCATCAGCATCTAAATTACAGGCATGAGAGAAAAAAGAGGGAAAGAGAATTTGGCAGGAAATGTAAGAGATGGGGAGGTACTTTCAAAGGAACTGAAAGAAGAAAAGATAGTGACAGGGTTGGCGGTGGGGGTCGGGGTGGGATGGGGGTATTTGGGGGGGCTGTCTTGCGGTGAGTAGAGAAAAGAAGAGCACAGAGAGATAGAGAAAAAAGAGAGAAAGCGTCATCAGCACATTACAGAATTATGGCACTTTTGCCCCACTAGACGCTCTCTGGCAGCTGGAGGCCATATTAACAACATCTCAACACCTCTCTCAGCACTGTCCCACTGACACACACACACGCGCGACCACATAGACACTCAGTTCTCTGCTTCACTGTAAGACTGTGAGGGGTCTGGGTGAAAATTGAATACATGATGAGAGTTATTGGACATGGGAAAAAGAAGGTAAAACTCTGAGGGAGAAAGAAGCAGATGGCAAAGAGAACAGAAAGATGCAGTAATGCAGAGCTCAGACTCGTCAGAGGAAGAGGAGTGTTGTGGATTCAGGCTAGCTGTTAACGTTTATTTAGCAGCTGGCACAGAGGTGATCAAGTACCACACAGTTCATTTAAATGCATGGCTTTCTATGTCCTTGTTGTCAGAAGGCCAAAGGCACATCAGTCTAACGTAGCCCTTTATTTGAAAGAAATCACCTACTGATTGATTACTGCATTCCAGCTTTCAAATTATTTCATTCTACCGTAAATGGAATAATATGTACGAAGGCCTGATCTATTTTTATTGAAGCACATATTAAGGTAAATGACATAGATGGAACAAGATGTTCCACATAGACACACCCTTGGTTAAACGTGTTGCATATTTTGAATGACACTTTAAGTATTCTGAGCACAATGCTGTTGTAGTTTGTCCACAAGTGTGCTACTGGTGCCCAGTGTTCAAGTGACAGCAACACTGTGTACTATGTGTAGGGAGAGACCAGGAAACTCAGGTTATCCAGTTATTTACATTTATGCATTTGACAGATGCTCTTCTTGACTTAAAGAGCATTCAAGGCATACATTTTAACAGTTTGTGTGCTCCCTGAGAATCAAACCCATGACCTTGGTGTTGCTAACACTGTGCAAGTTATGCTGCAAGAACACGTTGTCCGTGATTTGGTGGCATAGCAATGCAAAAAATATATTATAGGCAATAAAGTGAAGCCCATCCCACATAAAACATTTTGGAGTTTGGGTTGCTTTCAAAATGTAAAGTTTTTTTATTGCTAACATCAAGTTTTTTAACAGGCCCTTACCAACTGTATGACACGCCTCTCTGGGTATCAGTGGGATTGATGTGAATAGTCTGGTTCTGAGTATAAACCTGCTATCACCATCCACATGGAGCAATGGATGTCAATTTATCTACTCTCTTGAGCTGTCTGGGATTAGAGTAAGCTGCCAGTTTCTGATTGGGTATCCAGTGTCACCTGAGAGTTGAATTGCTAAAACATTTCAATGGAATCTGCATTTCACATTTGTGTGACGGTTGTATGTAAATTACAAAGTCAGATACCAATACATCAATCTTATCAACATCAATCAATCGTGTGTGTGTGTATGTATGTATGTGTG
>JBAJNP010002237.1:0-50377 GCA_036877545.1 Yasuhikotakia modesta
AGCTTTGTTGCTCTAGACCAGCCTGACTAAACAAATCCCATTGTGTTTACAAGAACTCTTTAAACTATATCTGGATTATATGTGTAAACATACAGTGGAGTGAAGGTGCCATTCCTCCTCTTGACCTATATTCTTGATATCTCATAGGAAAGCCCTTAAATGTAAGGATATTTATAGCTCACTATGAAGGCTGGGATATATTTGTCACATAGAAAAGTCTCACTGCTCCCCCTGGGCCTGTTTGGCCACAGGCCTGCTCTACATTCACAGGAATCCCATACTGACTATATATGGCCCAGAACCAGACACTTAATGTCTACTGTAGCACAAAAATGGACCAATAAATGGCTTAACAATGCTTTAAAACTGACTTAAAAGACATGCTGATAATAAAGAATATTGCAAATATTTAATATTGCTTTTAAATGTTTCATATTTGTGTTTAAACAATTCCACTGTCTTTAAAATGCATTCGTTATATAAAGGTCCTGACACGTTTTTTGCATGTGGGTTTAATTCTAAGACTGCCTTGATGTTTCATGTATGCTCAGACATAATTAAATGTCCAACTGCATGTAATATGACACAAACAAAAAACAAAGGAAGTATAAGTTTTAAATGCTTCTTCCTTTTAGCCTTTACATAACAAACAAAGGTGCGGTTGAAAATAGATTCTTCATGTATTGGTATCACAGGTCATTTCTATTATATTGTAGTGACTTTGCCCAACTGTGTTTGTTGCATTTGTCTCAGGCTTTTTATGACAATATAAAGAGTAAAATAGTTCTTAGAACTTCAGGGACCATTGTGTAATTGATATGTTAGAGTTGATTTAAAAACATCCCATTTAATTAAGTGGCAAACAAAAATAATTCCAGATGTAAAGATAAGTGACCCAAAAACACATGAATGACGCAAAACTGTTTCTCATTACTGATATAACGCTAGCAATGGAAATTTTCCCAAATTGATTGTAGCATGTTTGGCTGTGATTCATACTTACATAAGGCACTGGCAGCTTTATCTGGTTCATCAAGACCCCTGTCATCAGCTCACGGACCACCTGCTTCTTTCACACTCCCCCCTGAAAACACATGGAAATCACCTGATTGTTTTGATACGTTTTTATTATTGTCCTCTGATGTCAGATGAGGACACACAACCTAACAGCAATTACAGAGTAGACGTCAACAAAAACGTTATATAACAATAATGTTATATAAAAAACACAATTTTTCTACTAATAATGATGTACTCAGATGGCCCAAGGGTATTTTTACCTCACAACTTTTTTACACAACTAAAAAGGTTTAGCCCATTTGAATTTTGATTTCCAAATATTAGTCCTGCTATCATTTGTCCCTCAACAATGTATAAAAACAACTTGAATAGATTGTATTTGTCATTGTAACATCTACAGGTCACACATATGCCATAAAAGACCAGACAACTTTAACAAAAGTGCCACTCAGCAACTTACACACCACACATCGAAACCTGTTTTAAAAGAAACCTGACGTTCTGTCTCCAGCTTTGCCCTTTCACCCAGATTCACACCCACTTACGTGAAGTGAATGGGGAGTATCTGTTGATCACTCTGTCATTGGAAGTTCTATGTGCATCTGATTTGCCTATGAGCAGGACTGCCAACACGTATCCCTTACAAACGTATTCATTTGAGATTTATAAATGTCAGATAATGATGGTCTTAGCACATAAAAACCACCTCAGCTTTGATCTGTGATTCTACTATGACAGATACCTCTAACAATTACAATAACTGTATTGCTATTACATTGTTAAAATCTGAAACAGAAGTAAAGGGTGGCTGTTTTTGAGATCTCTGTAGGTTTTGCAGTGAGAACAGTGCAACTCAATCATTTTAACACCCATTCTAATATACTTAACTGAAGTATATTTAAGTATTAGTATACTTGAAAGTATACTATTTCAATACTACTTGGGACTACATTGACTTTGTTTAACTTTAGTAAAGTTTGAGGAGAGGAGATTTGAGTACTCAACCAGTGAACAATTAAAGTCTTCTGAGAAGTACATAAAGTATATTTTTGTTTGTATTTATGTTGACTGAAAGTATTCTTTGCTTTTAGTTAGTACTGTCAGTCACTTAAACATATGAGTTTAGATTATATTCATAAAGCATCACCACCATAACCGGAGTATAACCAGACCCCTGCAGCTACAACCACAGTAGTACATTTAACACCCTGGAAATAAATATCCCACCCCTTTCACTGGCACTTTTCTGGACTTCAGCTGAGCAGAAGCTCTTCAGCTATGTGAGAAATGGAGTTTGGGTACTGGGAGCCGATGGATGGGTGACACGAATAACACAATGACCTTTCCTCCAGTTTCCATCTCTTTCTCTCTCAGTCACTTATATCACAAACATGCCTCACGCTTCTTCCTACTTCCCACACACAGTTAGCAGTACTGCTGCTTTCTTTGTGGTTCATCTCTGCCTTGCACAGCCAATCAGCACAGCACAGATCGCCTGTGCTTTTGTGATTCATGCTAAAACATGAAGGGTCTGCTGCCATTGCACCTGCTGGTCTCCTCAGTGCCCTCAGCAGACATCAGCCCTTGTTTCCTAATGAGCAGCACATTTACTTTTATTATCATCCATTTACAGAGATAATAATTTGGTTATATAGATAATGTATGTAATTTACTGTATAGGGGTCAACAGATTAACCCTATGGTATATTTTAAAGAGACCAAATTCATTATCATGACCCTGCATATCATATCTGAGTCTACTGAGATGATTATAGGCCATTATTTAGCTGTGCTGATTTAATTAAGACTTGTTCTGAACACTTTAACCACATTTTGCATTTGTTTTAATGTGATTAAGTTTCTCTGAACCAATAATATTGCCCCCATACTACTTAAATTATTCCCTGGCAACTATAAAGCTCTTGTCTCAGGAGTGACAGATAAATTAACTAAGATTAGGATAAAAAGATTGGCAGCCGAATGGTGAGTTTTAGTGTGTATTTGTACAAGTGACTTCAAAGATTTTCCCTGAATAGGATTTCCCTTCCACGAACAAACAAACAGAAATGATCTATCATCTGCAGGGAGTGAGAGAAAATACTGTCATGACATGCCAGGTTGACTTTATTTAACATCTGCTCACAACCATACCACTGCCTCAAAAGGCAGACGAATGGGTTACTGTTACCCCATCCTCTCAGAGAGGGTGTGACTAAGACACTTAATACTAAATTCAGGCAAGACAAAAGGTTTTTTTTGACACATTACCATAAACAGAGACAATTACATCCACCTCAAAACTCAGGAAGCCTCAAGAATTTTTAAAGTCTTCATTAAATGGGTTCAAATCAGGCCATGGAGTGAGGTAAGATGGTTTATATTGTACTGCCACTGGAAAATAGCTGCTGGTGCATGTTTGAGATTCACTGCATATTAATGAGCACATTATATACACTGTACTGATAACTATCCTGGGCCAACATTTTGTGATTTTTTTCAGGCATGGAAAGTTACATAAGTTAAGAAAACACTTAAGTCATAGAAATTTCTACAATGAATTTAACATTTTCAGCTTTCCTGCTTGAAAGTATTATATCTTCTAGAAACATGTTTTTTGCAAGAACAATCCAAATCTTTCACAAACAACTGGAATAGACAAAACGATAATGTATATATATATAAAGGATATGTATAGAGAGACAGAGAGAAAGTGTTAAACTGTTAACTAAAACTATAACTAAAACTAGTATAACAGTTTGAATAAAGTGTATTTGAACTGTGCATTTGGACTTTTTCACAACCTTTTAGACTGGCTTTAAGTGTTGTATTGTTTCTCTATTTCTGCATGAAACATTCCCCTCTAACTCCAGGTATTACATGTTTATGCTGAGCAGACAAACAAACACGTTTCGCTATGGCTGTTTAGGGCTGCGACCCTTCGCCCAGTTCCGCGACTCTCAGTTCAGCGGGTTTACAGCGACACCGATGACTCCCTCCTCACGCCCACCGGCGGCCACGCACCCCGTTTCCTCCAATCGCTCGGTTATCATGCACCGATCACGCGTCGTCCTTCACATAATTGGTCAAGGTCTCGCACACATTTGTTTCTCATTGGTGGCGTCCTGCCACCCGGCAGACGGTTGTGGATTTTGTTGTATGTTTTACTCGGGCTCGTTTGAGTCCGCCGCTGGTAAAGGCTGCGCTGAATTCGCTGCTGCGTTTCTTTGTTTCTGTGCTTTTGGTTTTAAAAATAAATATTGTTTTGTACATTTTGATCAGATGTCAACACTTCAGTTCGCGAACATGGATGAGTTATATGGGGTAAGATCGCAAATCGCATTTACTTTTCAACATTATTAGCTCACAGTTTCATTGACGCTGATAAAGAAACAGAGACTCAGTGTTAACGCTACATTGTTTTTATCTCAGCATCGTCAATGTAAACAAGGACATTTTGGTGCGACATGGTTACTTTTTGTAATTTGATTGTTGTCGGATTTTGCAAAGTTGTTTCGTTTTTGTCTCTTTTGAAGTTCAGTGATCTGAAAATGTAGTTTTGATACAGTGGAGTTGCCCATGTAACAGTGTTTATATAATAAATAAACAATGTTTTTTTTAAATATTTGCACTATTTCTAGATTACCAATTTGTTTAAAAATAATGAACTATAATGGCTGTATTGGCTCTTAATGTCCAGTTTACATTGCTTACATTGAATCACACTAGATGCTGTTTGTAATATTTGCAAATCATTGTATAACGTGGGTCGGAAGGTTTTGCCACAAACCTGGAGTGCATCCCTATTATATACTGATAACCGTTACAGCCCATTGGAGATGAACTTAGTTGGGCTGCAGTCTGCATACAGTTCATCATACAGCACCTTTTACTTAGGAATAGTGGGTTTTTTTGGAAACTTTGTTGGATAAGAGGGGCTTGTCTTCAATCATAGTTTTCTGCCCTTGGGCACTGTTGTGCCTTTTTTGTGTCTATCAGCGGTTCCAAGTTTGTTCATTGCTGTTTCACGTGGTCAGCTTGAGAGCACGTCATTGTTTGGGCTTAATTTGGCAGTGGGAGGTGACAGTCTGATGACAGAGGGTCCCTCCAGACGGGTGCATTAAAAAGGGCTTCTCTGTTTAAACCGTCATACTGCTTCTGGATTCATGAATGGATAAAGACAAAGAGAGAGACTTAGTCAGACAGATCTGCAAGCAGCTGGGCTGTGTTTTGAATTGACAAGAGGACTTTGCCTTTGTTGTTGTAGTACATTAGTTTTATCATTCCCTTGTGGTTTTCAGAGAGCTCGGATGGAGGTCTGCAAGGGAATCCTGGATGAGAAAAGGCATAGCAGTGAGCAATCTTCATGCACGGTGCCAGAATATAATGACTTAGAGGCTGCTGAGGCTTTGGTCTGCATGAGCTTCTGGAGTCAGATGTCTCCAAAACCCAACATCTTCAAGCCTCGCCCTCTCACCCCAGCGTCAGACTCCTGCGATTCTGTCTTGCAACCCGAACCACCAGGGACCCCTAAGGACTTTGTGTCACTCTCATCATTGGTAAGCGTGTCTTCTTTGTTTGAAAAAGGATCTGATAGAAAGTAAAATATGTAAACTTTAAGCACTGTTTAATATGTCAACATTCACAATAGAACTTTACAGCCCTCTGGCGCCTCATGTTGCAGTACAAGTCTCTTATCAGAAGCTGATTTGTTTGCCAAAAACTTGAGGAGGTTTTGTGACTCAGTGGACAGGTGGTAGTTCTGAGATAAGCTACATTCTGCAGACTGAGTTTCAGGAACAGGCTTCCTCATTGTGATTACAGAACTCACCTGTGCTGTAATAATGCTGAGACATAAACAGATAAATAAATCTAGTTTACTGAAATCTGATGTGTACTTTTTTTGGCAGTGCATGACACCACCTCACAGCCCCAGTTTTGCTGAGACTTCCAACACTACAGCAGTGCCAGGCTCCCAATCATTGGCCCAATCGTGTCTCAGCCTCCCAAGATCTGCATGTCCTACTATGGCTTCAATGACTCAGATCACCTCTTCTGGACAACCCACAGAGAAGACCACACCTCCACCCTGCAGAGCCATGGCAACCAGTGTGATACGCCACACGGCCGACAGCTCTTTGTATTATAACATTCCACAAGCTGTGTACCCACCAAAGACTGACAAACAGCCCCATGAGGCTTCTTCAGCAACTGCTTCACCTCACCAACCAACAAGGACAACCACATGTTGTAGCATTGCCCCTTCTAAAGATGATAAGCTCATTGCAACATTATCTTCTCAGTCACCACCCCCTACACCTAGTCCACCAGTCATCTGCCAGATGTTCCCAGTGGCACAACCAGGGCTCATCTCAGCCACATTTATTCAGGGCCCAACTCAAAAGCCCAGCCCTGGGGTGAAGTCCATCTTACCACAGCCTTTAATGATGGGTTCTCCAGTGCCTCAGGGGACGGTGATGTTTGTGATGCCCCAATCGCCAGTGTCTTCTGTTCCACAGTGCCCACAGACTGTTATGACACTTGGCAATACCAAGCTACTGCCTCTGGCTCCAGCACCTGTTTACATGCCCTCAGGGCAGAGCAGCGCTATGCAGGCTGACTTTTCCCGCCGACGCAACTATGTCTGCAATTTCCCAGGCTGTCGGAAGACCTATTTCAAAAGCTCTCATCTAAAGGCACACCTGAGAACTCACACAGGTAAAAATGTAACCAGTACATTGCATCAATGTTATAAATAAATGTTGCTATTATTAGGATATAAAGTCAGGGCTATTCAGCTGTGGTCCTGGAAGGCCACTGCAGAGTTCAGTTCCAACCCTAATAATAATACAGTATTGATAATAACAGCAATGACGTTTGTCTTTCAGGGGAGAAACCTTTCAGCTGTAACTGGGAGGGCTGCGATAAGAAATTTGCTCGGTCTGATGAGCTTTCACGACATCGACGCACACACACGGGTGAAAAGAAGTTTGTCTGCCCGGTGTGTGACCGGCGGTTCATGCGCAGTGACCACCTCACCAAACACGCACGCCGGCACATGACTACCAAGAAGATTCCTTCCTGGCAAACAGAGGTGCGGAATATTAACAAGATCACCACAGCTAAAGCCTTCCCCCACGGCACAGCACTACCAGTCAGCATGTTGCTTCCAGCCTCCAACTAAATTAAACCGGGTCTGACCTGTTACTGACAGTATGCAGGGACATATGATATGTGATATGAGGGCATGCCTGCTGTTTCTCTTATGGGCAAAAACGGGATTATGCACTGGACTCTTTACTTCGCTGCTTATGTTTCGCACTCTGCAATGGACTTTTTGTTTACTATTGTGTAAAAGATTGATGCACTCTTTTGCCAAAGTCTTTGTACTACGTTTGTCTTAAAAAGTCATCTTTGTTTCTGTTTTTGTATACATTTATATGTACATACCTAATGGGAATGCATAACATATTTGAAATGTCATTTAATTAAATAGAAAAATGACTTATGTAAAAATGTATATGTGGATAATTTCTGCACTGTGATTATCATATAATACTCTTTATTTAATACTCATTTTTTATTAAACAATTAAGAATATGTGTTTTGTGGTTTCATTACGCACTAAAGAGCCTATCAAAGAACTCAGATAAGGTCCAACAGGATCATTTCTGCTGTAGTTTTGGGATTTTGTTATAGCAGCATAAAAGGTTCAGTTCTGTCTCCCGTGGCTCTTGGCAGTTGCTGCCTCCAGGCCTTCCATAATGACACACCCAATGTGCATCAGCTTCCTGTCTGTTTATAGTGAGTTCACACCAGATCTTGTGACTCATGCTTCACTTCTAATACATATCTCAGCAGCAAATGTACACACACCATTTAATTTAAAGTGGTCAATTCAAATTCAAGTCAATTTTCACTTTGAACAAAACAAAGAACACTGAACAGGTCATTACTTCAATATAATGACAGGACTGTGAGATTTCTCCCAAATTATGGCAAACCAGTCATTCCTAATAATTATTACATCTCTGATAAGTAAGTATTTAAATGGTTTTGTCTGATTGTTTAAGTTTTAATGTATAAATTAAAAAGGGAAACTATAAAATTCTAAATGGAGAGGCAAAATCTCACAATCAGAAAAGTTTTCCTGCCAAAACACATTTTCTTTCCAAACAAAGTTCAGATGTGAAAAAACTCCAGTTGTAGGTTTGGAAAAACACATTGTGGAATGACCAAAACAAATTATGTTGTTTTTGTTCATTATTGCTTACCATATTCGGTGAATTAAACCATGTGTTTTCCAATACTATTATTCCCAAAGAAGCATATGTTTTTTAACATATGCAGTGGCGCTAAACGCTTCGCTATGTAACTGGACCAATCAAATTACAAGACTAACTTTAGTTCTGGGAGGCGCGACCAATCAGATTTTAAAACGGTGCCCCGCCTCCATGCCTTACTGACCGAGTTCTCGCTTTATACAGAAGCGTTCAAGCGACTAATAACGCAGCAACAGCGACGACGTGTGGTCAATAGCCTTTCTGTGTTATGTAAATAAATCACATTAAACTGTAAATCTTTTACGAATTTATTTTAAATTTAGTCTGCTGTGCTGCCGGTATGGGATGACAAAAGAAAACATGAATATTTTCTAAGAAATACAGAGCAACCACACATTTTGTTTTGTGACTAAAACTACAGCGTATGTCTCAAATAAAACTATATTTACAAAGATGATTCACTATAGGGTATAAAGAAATTAGGTGCTTTTATTAAAACAATAAACCATACTGCATTCCTTTCTCAGAAGAGTGAAGGATCCTGGAAAGGTGGTTGAGAAATTGAATTGAAATATAAATTCCAGGCAAGCAGCTTGACACAGAATGATGAAGTAAAGTTATCACAAATCAGTACACACTCCATGGGAACAGCAAATGCACATTTAATACACATTGAGAAACACAAAATTTGCATTTGCTAAACAAATACCTTCCAAATAAATACATATACAAAGCACAATGCACAAAACTAAATGTTTAATGGTACTAGTACATTATCCTGATGTACGTGGCTAAACCACATACAGTTTTTTATATAAAGACTAACTAGTCAATGATGTTGCATGTTTGAACTGCTTTACAGCAGTAGATTATTTCATTTGTTATTTATTTAGCAAAGATGGTACACAGATCAAGTGTAAGCTAATAAATAAAGTATAATTGTAGGGACTGCTACAGAAACACTGTCCTTGGCCCTGCATCAAAGGGGGCCACTGTTGGCCCAACTGGAGGAACCGACTCATCCATTAAAGTTTGATCCCTCCCTCTGTAAATTTAGACCCTGTATTCCAAACCATTATCCTTCCATTACATTATTAATTATTAATCAATCAAACTATATCAGGTCAGTCGGTTTTACTGAGATTCCTCAGTCTGCCGTATAAATCCCAGCAGTGTAAACGTCTGTTTGCCGTTATGGTAACAGAATGACAAGCCATACTATGTGAACAGTCATTGTATTGCTCAGCACTCATGGGGTGTCTCATCACTGGCAGAGCTGATGGAGGTCTGAGGGTTTTTTACTCTTTGTTAAACCAGCTCTAACATGATCTATAATGTGTTGCAGTAGCTCTTTGCTCTCACTAGGTGGCAGGTTATAGAAGAAGCACTGCGGAGAATTTGAAGAAACCTTTCGCAAGAAACAGATTTTCTAAAATAGGAGCTTATTCAAGAGCGTCACAAGTAATCAAGCGTTACTTTGTAGCATTTATGAAAAGTAAATGTATAAATGTATTTGGAAGTGTTAACAAGAGACAATTAATGATAACTTACAAATTCAATTTTAAATATTGTCAATAAGATTAGCAGATTTGTCCAATTAAAACATAAAAAGCACAGTAATGTCAGTATTAATAAACGAGAAATATGCACTTTCAAAGATTATAAATCTGGTGTTGAATGTGTTTTTCTCTTTCAAGTCCTGTGATGTATGATCAGTCTCTGTGTGCGCAGGGTGACCTTCTGGTTAAAAACTCTTTCTTCCTACTTGTCACACACACCAAGCTACAGTTCACTGGAAACAGTAACTGCACAGCACTCCATCTGTTAAGTTTGGAAGTAGCTTTCATTTTGATTCATTCTTGTAACTTAGGTCCAAAGTAATACTTCCAAGTCATATAGTAATTTCTGGGACACAAATACAGCTGGGCATTTATTACAAACTTTAACCATCATTCAGTTGCATTTTCTGTAAACACGTAATCCAAGGATTCTAATTTACTCATGTGGTGACATCTGTGAGACGGTTGTAATACAGTTGACAGTGTATGCTTATGCTACAGAACATTCTGGAAGATCCTTCTTAAACATCAGACAGTGGGTGTATGTGAGCCACATGCTTATGGGTAAGCATGAAGTAATTCACTGAGCCGTCAATATCCCTGGTGACCTGGAATATCCAACACAGATATGAACAATGAGAAATGCATTAAACACTCAGACAGTGTTTTACTGCACTGAATTGGAGCACTAAATACACTTGTAAAGTAAAGTGCATTATTTAGTTTATTAATTCAGGCTTAATCACAGACATCATCCCAATGCAGTTACTTGAGAGAATGTGTGTCCTATTTTTCACAGGCTTGCATTAATGCAGTTCATCTCAGTGCATTGGAGAGATTCTGGCTTTGTCATAAATTTGTCATCTTAATCTGAAATTTCATAATTTTATTATGAGATTTTATTTTATTTATTTTCATAATATTTACTATGGTTACTTTACCAAACAACATTTCAGGATTTCTAGTGTGAATGTGCATCAAAAGTTCATATTGTTATCATTTTATATTTCTATTTCTACACGCATACCTGCATGAAGAGTCCAGCTAGCAGGGCATGTTTGATATTTATACTGTTGCTTTTAGAGCCAAACGTTGAATGGGATGAGGGCAGCTCTATTTGCATCAGAATTCCTGTCAGCTCAGAGCGTATAACATCTGCTGTCTGAAGGGTGGCCAGGCTCAAGAAATGATCTTCACACCAGCGTTCCACTGTACAGACTAAAGACAGAACAACGTCTGCATTACGGAAGGTTTTACAGTTAATGTAAAGCTTGTTTTCTTCGGAGGACCACAAAACACGATATTTTAATTATACTGACTTCTGCTGACCCACTGACTTCCATTGTACGGACACACACACCACTAAGACATTGACTAACTCTGACATTATGATTTCAATCTCAGACAGATTTCCATCATCATCTAATGCGGTGAGGTAGTTGAGTTCCTTCAAAGCTTGCATCAGGCCTTCTGGAGAATAAAGATTTAACAGATATTAAAAATATAAATTTACTGTCTTCAGTAAATTAAAGTGCATCACATACACAATCCATGGCAGGATTTGGCTTGAGACGCAAACAATGTAATAACCGACAATATCTCAAATAGTTTCATTGTATTCATTTGCAACCACATAAGCCAAACACAGAAATGCTTTTTTTAATTCCTTTGGCAGTACAGACAGTACAAAGTCAACAGTAAACAACCAATAATCTCTCATTAATTTGTTGTCTTAACTGAAGCACAAAAGCATGTCACGTTCATCTGGTTTATCACACCATGTTGTTCTTGTACAGAAATGCTCTTGTTACAGCTCTGCTAATGATGTGCCTGCTAACCAGACTGGTGAGTGTTATGGAAGCAGGTTATCTCTGGAACAAAGAGCCCAGTCAGAGTGCTGTCGGCTCAGCTAAAGCACGGCTCACCACTCTTTAATACCAGCAGTGAGGGGACAGGCCCATCTGCACACTCACTGTGAGCCAACAGAACCTGGCTGATCCCAGTAATGCTGCTGTAAACAGTTGGGGAGTGAACAGCCGGTTTTTGTTCAGACTTTCCAAAGACAGATTACTTAGATTTATAGCCTATGTGAGTGATACTTAAAAACAACAATCAATTCTTGCCTCAAATACCATTCACACATTCACTGTTTTAAATTAGTGAGCTACGTAGATACATACTTGGCAAGTAATCTGAACCTTAGATTTACCTTGAAGGTGCCTTAGATTAATTTATATATTTATACTATATGTACTTTTTTGCCTGATACAGAATTATTTGAATTAATTCTCATTGCTTGCTATGAAACAATATTCAGCCCTCTGGAGAGTAATGACTGCTCACCTTCCGGACCAGGAAGTTGTCTGCACCTCCGAATAACAATGGAGTTGATTCTGATTCTGGTGTTGTACACCTATAATGAAATGTATGTGTCACACACAGGGAAAAACAGTTCACAGATCTTAAGTAACATGTGTCATCACTAAATACTAAATACATGTTTTTGGTACACGAAGATGAAAGCTCTGAACAGACCAGAACCAATGTGCATTCCAGTCTTAAAGTCTCGTCAATCTGGACAAAGAGCTACAGGCTCCATCTCACCATGAGAGAGCCAAAATGGCGTGAGCACATTCAATCTCCTTGGAAAATGAAAAGGAAAAATCGAAAGAAAACTTTTGATTACCATGGAAATGGGACATTTCTCAATTCTATGCAAAATTCCCTCAAGCAAAGAAATGACATTTGTGTCACAAAACTGGGCCTCCATTAAAATAATGTTCTGTCTATTGTCTGAGAGATTCACAAAATATATTAAATAAATTGCCCAACAGCTGGATTTAGAATGTTAAGAAACATAAACGTCTTTTATCAGATTAGTATTATTAGTCTATTTACATGGACATACAGTCAATTACATCTTCTAGTCTAATACATTATAATCTTACGCACCTGCTTTGATGGTCACAGTGACGTAGGGCGGAGCCACAATGCTGTGGCATCACTGGGCTGTGGATGGAGGACACCTGCCTGTCATCATACCTGATCCAGGATGTTTTTAGGCTGACGTTAACTGTCCATTCAATGCTTATTTAATCCAAATCTTGCAACTCTGTAGGGGAGCTAATATATGGGATACAGAATCTAATCTTGGGAAAGCTGTGGTGTCCTCTGTCCTCCTCCAGGATGAAACTGAGGAGAATTTCCATGACAGAATTAGGAAAACATGGTGGCAACTCTCATTAAATGTTCTGCATAACCAGACCCTTGACTGAACTGGCCAAAAACAGCCCACTCAGACAGGAAGGGACAGTTTGATTGACATGTAAAGTGACCAATCACAATGTGTTTAGTTAATTTGTGCCAGTTTAGGACCTTTGAGAGCTGTGTGTGTCCCATCTAAGGCTGAGCCTATCATCATCATTGTCACTAACATTGTTATGAAGATAAATAGTTCCACCATATAAAGAATGACGTAAAGGAAAATATTTGATCATTGTAATATTAATCCCAGTCATTAAACAGCAAGTGAAGCATAATACAAACATTCTGCTGCAGGAAACCTGGTAACACATCATTAATTTTTATCGACATCCTAATGCAGCATTGAGCAGGTGCAGCCAATAGGACTAAAGCATTTGGACACAAGTAATGTGATAATTCACACATAAATTAATGAATAGCTTTTGTTAGCTTAAATCAAAGACATTTCTCAGTTTATAAGAGTTTCATAAGCCTTGAAG
The DNA here is from genome assembly GCA_036877545.1 of Yasuhikotakia modesta. Classification (NCBI taxonomy): domain Eukaryota; kingdom Metazoa; phylum Chordata; class Actinopteri; order Cypriniformes; family Botiidae; genus Yasuhikotakia; species Yasuhikotakia modesta. Next base: position 13,603 of record JBAJNP010002237.1, read on the forward strand.
ATTCAGTTTGACTGATAAAGACAATTCTGCAGAACAAAGATGGAATTTAGTGCAAAACACCCGCACAATCTTGATTTGTCAAGCAGCAGTAATGTTTGTGTTTCAGTGGTGTAAAACAAAATGAAATTCACATAGCAATATCCTCATTTATTTTTTTCCACAGTCTTGTTCAAGTCTTTGTATTATCAAAAGTATCCAGTTGTGAGGGGATCTTTCAATTTCCAGGAAGGCATTAACATTTTCCTTGTCACATCCAAATAAAGAGATAAATGAATTTGACTTTGTAGTATATAAACCTGTTACACAATGGAATCAACGCAGTGCATGAACCGACCGATGACAGACTGACAAATCTGTTCTGAGCATTCAATACATCATCTGGAGTCCATATAAAATGTGAAATGTACATAACTGCTTGTGAATAGGTAAACAAACACACATATACAAGGGAATTGCTTGAATGAGATACTATGTGATAGATGGGCGTGTTACACTCCCATAGACAAACACTGGAAAATTAAACACAATCATATGTGGAAAAAACTGAGGTGAGATTTTGATGGTGCAATTTTCCCTACAGGGAAAGGTACCAAGCAGAACAAACAGTCCATGAGTTTACGAATTATCCTGCTGTGCAAACAGTGTTGAGCAAGAGACAACATCTTTGTGTGTAAAAATGCCATAGTTGCCATAGTGACGATACACACCAGCAATGTTATTTACTCCATCCTCTATAAATTTAATTTCACACATTTTCATAAAGTGATATATAAAAGTTTGGCTTTATGGCAAAAGTCTGATTTGACTTGAAAATGTGACAGATTATATAAGAACAGAATACAGAATATTCAACAATTATAACCTCAAATATAAAATAAATTTTCAAATGTGTCTTTAAGGTCTATACAGCACATCAAGGCCATAATAACATGGATGTGACTGACAGCTGTTGGATTTTAAGGATTTGGGAAGAAGGAGGTTGATTGGTCTGTTTTGAGATCCTGTGAGGACTGTGGCCTCACAACTTCTGGTGTCACTTGTGGGTCTTGTGTTCCATTGTGTTGCAACTTCAAGTGTGGATTGTTGTGCTGTTGACTACTGCTGTGCTGTGATGTAATGTTAGGGTGTTGCGGGTGTTAGGGTAATGCTAGGGCATTCTCAGTGATTTCTTGGTGCCTCAAAATAAAAGTCCAATTCTTTGTCATGTGATTTATTCATCTACCAAGTGAAACGCTGCTTTATCAAGCTGCACCATGTTAAACTCTTGAGGAGAAATTGTCAAATGCACACGAAATGTACATCTATTTCAATGTAATGTAGTTCATGAAAAGATGGTTTGTAGATGCCCAGAAGCATTCAAGAACAACATCAAAGCTGACTGAACTGTGACTGAACAATAACGTCTTTCACCACTTCATTTTCATGACATGCCTCATTCAAGTAACTATGTAAAATTTTTTGCTCTTGTCTCTGATTATATTAGAGGGCTCTGGGGTTGTTTCATCATCATTGTGTTGAATGTTGCTCATACGTTTGAGGCTGTCAATTTAAAGGTCTTGCCCAAATGAGAAGTCCTGTTTAAATCTTTAAACACCAATATCATTCTTACCACAAACTTACCAAAAAAGCAAATAAATTGAAACATTACTGAAAGCATTTGTTTTTACAATTTAAAAAACAAAAATGGTAATAAAAAGTCACAATAATCATACAGTAAAAAAGTGTCAGAACAGTACATTGTTTTTCTCTTCACAATAAATATACATCTTAAATAGTTCTGCTGTACCTGAGGACAAATTAACACCTATTTTAAGGAGCACCAAGGTGTTGAGTCAGCCCTCTTCACTGAGACTCTGTGGAGTTCCGCAGGGGTGGTCACTTGGTCTAATAGAGTTTTCATAGTGCAAACAAGTGTGTTTAGATGCTGGTGAAATTCACCCTCAGTGTTGTGGGCGTCCATATGTCAGTGACCATAGAAGGGCTGTGGTAATCTTGGGAGAGGTCTACAGTGTGTCCAAAAAAAACAAATTAGTTTTTTAAATTCAATACTTTTGCCCTTAAAAATGTTTGATTTTGCCTGAAGTGGGACTGACCTGTTTGGCAGTGGTATGGATGGGGGTGGTCTTGGTACTGTAGGAATTGGAATAGGAAGAGGTCCAGGCCCTGGTATCCGAATTCCTACTCGGGACACGCTTCGACTCACACCGTGGCTTCTGACCAAGGGGTCTGCAGGAAGGGGCTTTTGCGGGGGACTGGGTTTATCACGGTCCTGTGCAACACACAACACACATTTTTACTTCATAAAATCCTGATGCATTTCCTCTACGTGTAAAACATAGAGGGACACCCAGCAGGTTTCTCTTAGCCACTAGATGGCGCTGTGATCACACCTGACAAACCAGGTTGCCAACAATAGTAATGTTGTACAATTAGACCCTCGCCAACACCCAATTCCTCATATATGTTCCAATCAGTCAATCATACTATGTTACCAATTAACTTACAGAGTGAGGTCATAACATACAGCTGATTCATTTTTCACAGCTTTCACAGCCTTAATTTGCAGAGAACGAATAGAGAGAACTTGACAAATCCAAAACCATTCTTATCTTGCATGAGTAATGCATCCATTTGTGGCCCAGATCGTTACTTATATATTTATTTTGTGCCTTTCAGAAAAATTAGCATTTCTGTGCTGTATATGTTTTTGTTCATCCTCAAAACCTCTCACCCTCTATTTCACACCTTTCCCGGTTCTGAACGTTATATTGAAGCGATTTGTTTCTAAGCTGTCCGCACAACGCATCGCTCAGGAGAAAGCAATGTCATTAAGGCAGTACAAGATCTTTTAATCATGAATGCATGGCAGTGTGTCGAGCCGTGAGGCCAATTTGTGACACACCTAAAATGTAAAAATGTTTCAGGGCTTTCAAGAGGGGATGTGAACTCGGCGGAGTCTAAAAGGGCACTCAGGAGCACTAAACACACCACGCTGATTTTGTATGTAAAAGGTTTTAATGTGAATGCTTTCGGTGAGGTCAGCATACAAAGAAAGCTTTAATGAGGTCATCATTTGTATTGTGTGGCACAGCAATATGAGCTCCTAAAGAATGGGCTCACTTAATGAAACGCCACAGTTTGAGGACATAAATTGTACATTATGAATGATGTATTTGTGCTGTACAGAGCATTGAAGGTAATTTTGTGCAATTTATAGAATGTTACATGTTTAGTGCAATTAGACTCAATCGACAGCAACTGGCATAATGTTAATTACCACATAAAGATAATGATTTGACCAGCCTTTACATCCGTTAAGCAGAAAAACATTTTATATTTTCATCTATTTTAAAGCTCAAAAAATCTCTGTATTGCAAGAAATGGGTTGTGACTCTTCTGCTATTTATTTTCCAGATCCTCACACTGTTTTCTGCCCAACCAAACTTTCTGTTAAAAACCGTGTGGCATCTTGTTCTTAATTTTTTGAGCAGAGGCTTTTTAACCACCAGGCTGTTCCTGAAGAAATGAGATGATCTCAATAGCTCCATTATTTTTGTAAGGAATTTTAGGAAAAAGTGTGAAACTTTGTCATGAGAATTTCATTATGACACCTGAGCTATGAAAGAGCATTTTCTGAGCGGTACAATCTGCCTCTCCTCAAATCCTAGGTTAAATCCTACATTAATGAGGAGAATTAGGGTAAGAGTTAAGCAAGTTAAAAAGATCACCAGGCCCTTTATCAGACAATCTAGTCTAACCCTCCCATGAATTAACCTTAACTTTTGTTGGTTATGTCAAAGTACAATACTTTATCATAACAATAACCATATTGTGCAAGATAAATGTGTTGTCTTGTCTTAGCATCGAGATGTCCTGCATCATGCACTGTATCTGCAGTTAGTCTGGTGCTTTGAAGCTACGCTGAGTTTCACAGCAACAGATGTGCTTCTTTATGCTGTCTGATAGCGTATCCCCCAACGTCCCCGAGCAGCACTTATCGTCTAAACCGCATACCTTCACACACACATCTCATAGGACATCTCTCACGCACCCCACCAATCCAATCTCTTTCTCTCCATATCGCTTTCACTCACCGCCCACTTTCTCTAGCCCACCGTAATATTTTCCTTTCTTTGTCTTGAATTTATCTTTAACTGGTTCTGTCTTCATATGGAAAATTCATGTGATTTATACGGCAGTGGAAAGTGTAATGTGCTATCGCTGTTGTCTTCTTATCTTGCTCCTTTGGGTTTCTGCATCTGCTGTTGGATTTGAGAACCAGGAAAGGAATTGTGTGTAACCCAGCGCTCGTATTAGCGGTTTCATGCTAAAACCTCTGTGACCCAAATTTTTTCTGGTCCTACAGACTGACAATGTTAAGTTAACAAAGTATACATGTTGTGTGTTTGTGGTTTCTTACACTGTGTTTAAACTTATTTAAAATAAAGCAATATGCAGTAAATCTACCTCATTTAAATAGAGTTTTTTAAATAGATTTAAATAGTTTTTGTTCTCACTGGGAGGCCCTGCCACAGTAAAATATCATTGGTCCAGTCACTGTGGTATAAATCACGGGTACAAGGCTGATCATTAGAGACTGATGGCACTTACCTGGTGGTTTGCGTAGGCCATCTGGTGGGGGAGTGTGTGGAATCCTACTGCTCTATCCGGGGAATGTGTGTGTAGAGTCCGATGAGGCGGGACGGCAGGCAGAGACTGCAGGCCTGTTGTCATGGCAATGCCCAGTGTGATGGGCATGGGGTGGCTTATATGGACCGGTTGGCATCGAGTGGGGCATTCATGTAGCCGACGCAAACTGTGGAAGTTGGCTGGTGGGAGGAGAGGTTCTGAACTGGGGTGAGATGACTGTAGAGAGAGAGACAGATCGCTCAAACTTACAACATAAAAGAGAAAACAAGACAAATTAACATAAGCTTGCTACTCCATCTGATGTCATTTAAGCCTTTATTACACCCCTGGAATATTTGATTTTGATTGGTTAAAATTTTCTGTGATCAAATATATAGATTTCTTACATAGCTGTGCTAGTTTCATGTCTCTTTTATCATTATGTTGTCTCTCTTATCTCATATAAGAAACATTATTTGTTACAAATAAAATGTATCTAATATACATGTAATTTGTAAACAAATATATCACCTCCATTAATTAATTTAGCAATTTGCTAAGCAGGCATGTATTAAGTGGATTAATGTATAATCATGTGGTAATATTTGCACAATAAACTCCATCATTGTGATACAAGATCATGTATTACTTAATTCATCTTAACCGCTACTTTTATACTTATAAATTAATCTAATCTAATCTTCATCTAAAAATAAAAATGTTTCAAACATTACAGATAAAAGTTCAAACACAGCCTCTCTCTCTTTGTACTGCTGTCTCTGTTGCGATTGATGGGGACCACAGAACCTGTTGGGCTACGGCTGGCAGTATTGATAAGTTTCTGTTCAGTTCTTCTACAAAGCAAGAAGACCTCTGGATCAAACTTCTGATCTTTAGCCTCCTTAGAGGAATCAATTTGTACCTCCTGTTGCAAACAATCCAATACTGATCCAGATTCCTGCTTTACAAGCATTCATACATTACAGCTGTCTGGTGTGGCACCCGCACAAATGAAGACGCACTTAAACACGTGCACATTACAAGAACCTGCGTGCTGCAGGAACAAATGGTCAGATCAAGCAATACATCAATGCTTTCCCATTTGAACACCTCAAAGGTGACCATTCAATCACAGAGAGGTCTAATCTCCTCTCCAGGCAAACAAAAGCTTTCCTTCCCACAGGAACGATTTCAATAGCTCTATTGTTTTGTCCACTCTATGCATCGCAGTGAATTAAAACAATAACGCTTCTAAATGCGAGTTTTTTAGATGACTTTATGGGATATCATTAATATTCTTTGAGGGACAATGCAGGACTATAATTCAATTACGCAATTACTTAGTGTCATTCTGTCCAAGCAGAAAGTAAAGGATGAATTAGATTGGACAGACATGGTAATTTTGTATGTCAACTCATCTTATGTGGTCGTCTCTGGTGAAGGCAGCATCGGAGCATTGATTTATGAATCTGAGCTTTAATAAAAGACTTGTTATTTCTTGTTAATAGGGCTGTAAATATGTGTTCTGACAACCCTTTGATTATGATCCTTCACTTAATTAAGCGATACCACTTTAAATTTTAAGCTTCGATAAAAACGAAAGAATTGGTTATAATTGCGTTTTGTATAAGAAATTAATCATTACAATTCTGTTATAATTGCATTGAATTTTCATTGACATTTCAATGCATTGAGGCACTGAGGTAATTTTACAAGAAATTAGGAATACATTTGTACATTTGTATGACACTGCCAGTAAAGGTACCAAACTTACATGATCTGTTCTGGAGTGTAGCGGGAAGGAGAGGGGCTTGTGTTGAGGTGAGACCTTGAAGACTGACTGAGTTTGTGGGGGGCTGAGAGTTTGCTTCTGGCCAACTGATCTGTAACATAATTCAAGCAGACATTAACATGGAAGTATCTGGGTGGAGAATTATTTAAGCAGACATCACTGTTTCCTACGAAGAATTGTTCCTTTAGAAAGAAATGGCTAAAGTAAATTTAAAGTAAATTGTAACAACATTTCAATTCTAGGGTGAAATATCCCTTTAAGCTTAAGAATAAGGGCAGTTTATTGAAAAAAATATGTATGACAATCAAATCTATGCATCTGCAAGTACACAGGTTAAAGATCTCTTGATTTATAAAGTAAAACTTGTCATTAGATGAAAATCAAATACTGGATAATCCTGAATAAAAAAAAAACATTCCAGGGAAGACTGCAGTAAGTACCTGAGCTTTTGAATGGCGCTCTTCTTATTAATACAGAACATCTGAATCAGCGCCTTCCTCTTCAGGCACACGATCAGCCCAGTGGACAGCAAGCAAACAAGGGTGACCAGCGCGCCCACGACCACGGCGCCGGTGTCAGCTGTTGTCACATAGGACAGCACGCACATTAATACACACACTCGCACATCTGCTGTCCGGCACAGGACGCCACAGAGAGAGCAAACACAGGAAGCAGGAGTCAGGTTAGCAAAAAAAGCCTCAGAAAGCATCGATTTTCATCCCTCTCTGTCTCCAGCTGCATTGCAGGTGAAGAGACACTTATATGGTTTTTTCGAAATTCTTGAAAGTCAACTGAACAGAGCTCCTCAGACTTGCAACAGGAAAATCAATGTTGTGTTGTTTCAATGCCTTTTTGCTTTTCCACTGGAAAATCATTTAATGGGTTTTGTAGATACGTTGTACTTTCAAATCGCACTGTTCCATCTGCAGTGCGGTTGTCACAGAGGGGATGAATGTGGTTAGACTTTTTGTTCTTATGCTGATACAATTATATACAGAAAATCTATAACAGAGTGCCAAGAACTGCAGATTAAAATTGTGAAATATATCATGCTAGTGTTAGTATTGTGAAAACCAATCAATTGGGTACGTCAACAGCACAGTTGTACCGGCTAATCTCATTGGTCCACTGTCCACGCTGCCGCCAAACCCCAACCTATCGCAGAATGGAGGCGCCCAGTGTGCTTCACAATGGCAGTTCTTCTTGTTGTTGCATTCCTGTAAACATGAAGCAACACATCATGTATATTAGTATGTATGAACTCATGTACATGTGTTGTTGTTTTCATTTCCGCAGCAGTTTTTCAGTTTCCAACTTTCAATCAAGCACAGTTATATTTTTCCATTAAGCCATATGTCAGAAGTTGCTGTATGAGTTGATTTATGTCAGTCTGAATATTAGCTGTCTGTCGTCCTACACAAGAAATACATTCGTCATTCTCACCATGAAACATGACTGAGGTTTTCAGTCATTTAAATTCTGCAGCATTCTTGAATGCAGTGAGATTTAGAAGTTTTGAAGGTCTGATGTTGTAACACGCTCAGGAGAGCCTATCAAACCATCAACAACAGACACGCTCGCAACCTCAAAGCACACAGGTACTTTAGATCTTAATTAACAATTCTCAATTTGTCTTGCAGCACAATTCTGATAAGGAAACAAGCCTTGGCCACAACAATGAATTCTCTGATGCTTTGGAATTGTGTAATTGCACGGCCTACGGACAGAAACAAGGAATTCATAAGAAAGCATTCATCATCAATGCTTTAGCTAACACAATTCCCAATTTAGGAAGTGAAACATGAGGAAAAACAGAACATTCGGTACCTCCCGCATGTGGCCTGCGGGGCTGACAGAAGTTGCAAACGAATACATTTCACATTTTGGCGCCTCACTGAGAAAAACTTGCGCATTTGCACCAAAAACATGATGAATGAGGCTTTGAATATAACACAAATAAATTAAATATGACTGGTTTAATTTTATTGGGACGGCAAAGATTGATAGTACAGCAGAATGTGGTGAGTGTGTTGGCTGAGGTGATGTTTATTATGCATCAAGCTTCTATGAAAAGTCATGACACAAATAAACTGAAATCTTATGTAGTACGGAGTGCTTTGCTCCTCCAAGCTAGTAATCTAGTGTAAGAGCTAGATACTGTAAGTGTTGTACATGCAGCTACATTGTAGTGCAATGGGTGTTTAAATGGGCAGGCCTTACAGCAGGGGGAAATTATTTGTTCTGACTGCTGTTTCAGCCTATTGTCTGATGTTGAACTCATGTAAAATATGTTAAGTTCTTTTTTAATACCCTTACATGTGCTAAAATCATTGTAACATGTTAAGCTGACATCCTTTGGGTGTGCATTAATTTTGAGCGATTTTGCAAATGCTTCTTAAATGCAACAGATGCCCATTCAATCAGTCTATTGAACCAGAACTGTTTTATGAAATGCCCCAGATATGCAGGAAAACAGAAATATGAACCGACACAGTGGAAGAGATCTTACCCCTCTTCCGTTACACTTCCCCGAGCATTTGTGCACTCCAAACACACTCACATTCTGACACTGTCTGTTTAAACAGATCTGCAACGATGGGAGAGAGAAACACAGACAACAACAAACAGAAGGACCCATTAAAGTCATATACGAATTTTCAGCAAGCAAACCTTGCGAGAACGTTTGTTATTGTAATTTCATGATCAAACACTCTTTATGGCAGATTGAATGTGTAGTCAGTTATTGTCGTACCATGCCCTCAGCACACTTAGTTCCCGCCAGTACCAGTCCTGGATCAGGCATATCATCACCCAAGTACACGTGGGTTCCACGGCAAAGAATACGCCCACCCTCTTGCAGAGGGATGTTTGTCTCTATGGAAACAGCATTGGTCCCAATCACTGGCCTGTTGGCACCCCCTTGGCATTGAATTTTCCCACATCTAGCATCCCTGTTTCAATCACACACACAACACAATGAGCGAGCGGTGAAAACAAGCACTAAATCTCTCACACTAAACAAATAAAACAATGCGATCAAATGACTGAAGCTTTGTCTTTAGTCAGGAAAAGAGATCTTGTTGTCTTGAGGTAATCTCGCCTTTCACAGCCTCTCACTCGTGTGAAGAGCACAGAATGTAATTAATTGTGACAGGAGATTACAGGGAAAACCACAGGGCCGCCTCTGTCGCTGAATGATAATGTCACAGGGCCCCACAGAAATTAATAAAATTACATTCATTACAAGCTGTACGATGGGGCCATTATAATTACACAGCGAGTGACGTTAATGAATCCAGACAAACCAAATAAATAATATTCAATTCATTCAGCGATTCTTTATATGACAGATTTTTGCGTCAAGAATGTCTGTTAAGAAAAGACAATATATTTTAGTATTTTGGCACCATCACTGGTTCTTTAATTTGAGATTTGCTGATGAACTATTGTTGTGTAAGCACTGAAATATAAGTACAATTAAATTACTCAGAGTAAACAAGCAGTATTAATCATTAAGAAAATATAACCAGACCAAATTAACAAAAGTAGAATTAGAATTTTAAGCAGAAAAGTAGAATTTTAAGCAGAAAAGTAGAATTTTAAGCAAGTTTAAGAAATAAATAGCATTTAATGTAACTGTTGTCTTGACCTATACTTTGTTTGAAAGGTAACTGTGCTACAGTGGGTTTGTACTAACATGCCCTGACAGTACCTTGCTTCACATTTAGCAAAGGAACCTTTGGAGTCTTTTCCACAATTCCCATAGGGATCACCTGCAGAGTTTACCCTTTCAAAACAGATCCCTGGGGCAGGTTTCGCTCCTGGAAAGAGACCGAATGAAAATAAGAACAGGGACCTCAAATCCCACAGTCAGAGACAGAAACATGACACTGTTACAATATTTCCATCTTGTTTGAGTTTGTCTATAAAGTGAAAACAGATGAAAGAGGGTAACATATGTCAGGCTGTGGCCTAAATATTTCTGGATGTGTAAATGATCAGACATATGGAATATATAACAGCAATCAGTCAGAGTTCATAAAGCACTTAAGTTCACTATATGAATGTATGTCGACTTGAACAGGAAGTTCTAAACTGACAGTTTAAGTTTGTTACAGATGGTATTATAGTGTCAAAAATGCATGATTAGTAAAGCGCATATCTATAAAACAATGATATTGCTGTATGATTTATCAGTGATAAGATGATTTGCCTCCTAAACAATTTGCATTATGTCAATATAGCTGCTATATAATACAGCTGCTATAAGTCTCAACCAATGGCTGTCAGCATGATTTTCAAGTAAAAAATATTTTCTTAAATACTGAATATAGTCTTTAATTCAGTCTTTATTCTGGTATGCAATGACCAGTTTTTACACTTGAACTAATTCCAAAGAAATAAAATCAAGTTCTTTCCCCATGTTTTCCTCAATAAACTGTTTTAACCACGAGACAATGTTTTAATGAAATGGTCTGTGAAATTCTAATTGTCATTCAACCTATTGCACCAACCTGGTCCCCAGAGGGTGATGCATTGTTGCTCATGAGTCTGACAGATGCCATTGTAGCAGTAACCATCCACATTGTGGCACGCATGCCCATCGTGCAGATACACGTTAGCGGGGCAGTGGGGGTTGGTACCTGTGCAGAACTCTGGTAAGTCGCAGGAGTTGCTGGCCTCCCTACAGGGAGTCCCTGCTGGTTTTAACTGCACACACATAGAACAATAAGCTCTCAGACACCAAAGAGACAGTGAACCCAAAGTTTAAAGTGTCACCTAAGGGTGATTTCAGTCCATACAAAGCAAAGAGAAAGAGACACTAAACAGCAAAGGATTAAACCCAAAGTCATGCAAAGACAAGCTTTCAATCAAAGACTACAAAGACTTCTGGGTAAAACCCAGAAATAAATAGATCTGTGGGGCATTTCTTTTAGGGTTTTTAGTAAAGTTTAAAGAACACAAATTTAAGAAAACGTTCTATGAAAATTCAGCCATTATTTTCTGACTCTCATGTTGTTCCAAAATTGAATGCCGTTCCTTCACCTTAAAACACAAATGAAATTCTACATAATGCTTACACAGCTTTATTCAACAGAATGACACATTCAAAGTGATCAAGATTGTCAAGCTCTAAAATTGATAAAAACACCATGCGTGTACTGTCCCATAAACATACTGTTTTATTTCACTAGATGAAAAGATGGATCTCATTATTCATTGCACATATTTAAACTGCTGTATCAAATTGGGCTATGACACACATGGGAACCAATGGTGCTTAATGTCAATGACGCCAACAACACATCAGCTTGAATTGCTCCAGCAAGAGGGAAAGACTATCTGTGAATTATTATGGTCTAGGGTTAGAAGTTTATCTACTGATGTATGCATTCCTCACATCGTCATTTAAAGTCAAAAACACTACTATGTTGGTATTATACCAGTATACTATACTATACTATACTAGTATGATATTACTGTATCTGCATGACCCCATATGCCCTTTTAACATGAAGAACATTATTCCACATGCAGCCCTGTTTAGGGGTCCGTCCCTGGAGGGCCTGCATCAGAGCACTGGGTTCCAGTCTGGCTTCTGTCCTCAGTCAGTAAGTCAGCTGAGAGCTCTGATTTATGTGTCTGGAGGCCCGAGAGGAAAGTGAGTGTCTGTGTTTGGAGCACAAACCACGGTTCATGTTGCACTTACTAATGGGGCAAAGAAAATGTGATTTCCATGCCTTTCTTTCACACATGTAAAAGCAGAGAGACAGGAGGGATTCGGGAAAGTACCTGGCAGTCCTCACAGCACTGTCCGTGAGCACACACAGCATCTCCTTTGAGAGCGCAGGTTGTAGCATTACAGCAGGGGTTCATGCACTCCTGAGGAACACATAGATGACAATGGGCTCAAAAGGGATCGTATCAAAAGCCTACAATAAGATTTACAACAGATGCTATAACCCAAAGTGACCCACAGAATGTTCAAGTTGTTACAGTATTAATGTTCCCTGAGACACATAGTTAACAGATAAGTTATTTTAAGTCTCACAGCACAAAGCTCAACACAAACCCAGCTGTCATTTTAACATTTGAAGGGCTTTAGTTCATCATTACTGAAGTCATTTACATAATAAAGTCTTTAGGGACCAGCAGTAAAGAGAGTGCTTGAATTTAATTGGCAGAAATGAGGTGTAAATTAGTAATTGAAAAAAATTGCACCAAATGTTTTGGTGCAATAAACTTTGAATAACATTTGTTTTGATGCATAGGTAAGGAAACCATGGCTAATGATTAGACTTCAAGGGAAAATATAAAATGCTACAACAGTACAGTATATGACTGTTATACTTTAATATTTAACAACTAGGGTAACAGAAAAACAATGTAAAGCAACAAAAAAGTCTGAACCTTTGTCCAGTATGATCATTATGTTGGATATTAGTTCCAGGTGTGGGGTTAGTATTTTTCTAGGAAATTCCCTTCTGTCAACCAGCATCCATGGTAACAAAAATATGTTTGAAAATGTTGCTTAAGGTTCGTGTGTGTTGACATGTCTGGTTTAAATTAGTGGTCCATGCATTGTTCTTTAAAAAAAGTGATACTTTCACAGACGCTGAACTCATGACGTCAGTGAACCGTGCACATATGTGTACGTGTGTGAGGCAGTGACATCATCAATGACCTTAAGTGGAAATGATAGGGTCCTAACACAATTGAAGGAAAGACAACATTTATCTCAGACAAGAAAGGGAGAGAAGCACACACAGAAAGAGAGAGATAAAAAGAGAGAGAGCGAGAGAAGGAACATTCAAAGTCTGAAAATAATTGGCAGTAAAGTAGAAGTACTTTGTTCACCTATAAAGGTGGAAATATGCTCATTAGAACCTCAAGCACTAAAACTTTATTTCATACTCCACACAATCATATCTTTGGGACTTTTCTTTCTTCTCCCTTCTCCAATTTTTCCCCTCATTCCTTCTTTAACAAGGTCCTGGTATGCACTGGGAGAGGTGCTGTAGGATTGAGTTGGGTTTGGTCAGTCCGCTGGCTCTAACTACTCCTCAGAGTCAGAGAAATCTCTTTACAGACCTGCCTGTTTCTCCAAACTTAGCACAAGCCAGTTGAGAGATGGTGTTGGGAAGGGCTTCTTTCATCCCTCTACCCAACAATCAATTCTTGCTGCTCTGTTTCCTCTCTCCTTGCCCACTTCCTCTCTGCTTCCCCCTGGTGAGATCATTGGAACTCACAACCAGGGTGTCTCTTCAAACACAAACTTCTTCCCCGTGATAGACCTTAGATTACAGACCAGCTTTTTACCCTAGATCTACAGTACAGTATACTGTCATCACATTAGTTACTAATTTAACATGACTACAGTAAATAAACTCTACTAGAATAATTTCTCTCTGGTAGGATGTTTTGAGAAATATAGTGAATTTAGATGTTTATCTCAAACTGATTTCAAACAGATTTAATCTTCAAACTGTAGATTAAATTCTTTAGATCAGTTACTAGTAAAGTATAGTTTACTAGTTTCAGATTCTAGAATTTTGAATAAAACATCTGGGCCTTAAAACAATCATGTATGCAACCCATGGCACCACAGTGCAAGTACTATAAAACTGGAAACATACAATACAACTGAAACAGGAATTTTTGAGGGGTGTTTGACATTTTTTGACACTTCAGAACATCTGAGAGTGAAAGCTCTGCAAAACTTCTAACATGTGACGTTGTTTCTGAATATCTGGCAGTTCAAGAACAGGTTTTCAAGCCAAAGTCAGGTTAAAGGTCAAACCTTTAACCAGTGAAGATTAAACCAGCGATCTAAAATTGCATTTGGAATGATTCAGTCCCAAAGTTGGAATATGAAACTGGATTCAGACCTCATTCAGATTAAACCTGACAGCTAAAAGCGAGCAGCGGTCTGCTTTGTTGTGGTGTGCAGGGGTCTTTGATGTGTGTGGGTCTTTCATACCTCCGGTTCTCCGCAGTCACACTCCTCTCCTTCCTCTATGTATCCATTTCCACATTTCTGCCCCCCATAGAGCATTTTGACTTCAGGCATATTATACAAACACATGCCCACCCCCTTCTCCAGACTCGCCACCAGATCCTTCTTACTGCAGGTGCTGAACACCGTGGGGAATGGGTACCTGTTTATAAAGACAGGGAAATAAATAAAAGTTAACTGAACATCTTGGCATGTGCATCATCAACAGCTCAAACTGTTTACTGGAATATATCAAATAACCCTGATGAAAAGATCAGCATGGCTGCTCACCAGCATAAAGCTTCTATACCAGAAATATTTAGTTTATTAACTAGTGTTTGTTCATTAACTAGTATCAGAAACATAATGCTAATCAACCAGCATCACCAGATAAGTTTTGTTAGCCTCTTGGACCAGCATTAACCAGATCAGAACTACACTAGTTGGTTCAGCATAGATTTTAGCCAATAACAGGCATTCTGAGTGAATAACTGTGCAGCCAAACCAATTTAAAAGCTTAAATCAACTTGTGAAACAAAGTTAGAGAGCTAGAGAGTTTGTAACCAAATAAACTAGGCACAGTGTATAATGACATGACTGTACTGACCCAGCCAGGCATACAAAGTTATAAACATTTAAATTCCCAAAGGCAAAAATGCCATTACTTCCACAAAACAAAAGTGAATTAGCATATGACCTTCAGTTGTGGCATTCACGTCTGAACCCTCTACATGATGGAGCACTAAGCCGTCTGAACATAAGCCCATATGGTGACATCTTATAGCAGAGATACAGTTCATGTTCATTCATCAAACCAAACAAGTGCTGGGCACAACCTCCATCTGACCGCAGACACTCTGACAAAGTCTGAGTTCTTTGAGATGAAGCAGAGCAGAGACCAATCGTATTCAAGCATGGCAGCCTCAGTCTGAGGTGCCCGCCTCGAGCATAGAGTGAGACGATTGGAGATTGAGAGCTAATGAAACTCATTTGGGTCTATGCTCTGCTCACTGGAGGATACTATGAAAGATTCTTCACGGTCTGTTGCCAGTATCTTCAGCTCACTAACTCACCCCGAAAACAGGAGGAACAACAAAGTGTGTATTTGCTATGCGCTCATAAATATGCGAAACGTCTGAATAAATGGATGTCCTTGAGTTTGTTTTTTAAGAAAGAGTGAGAATGCATATAAAGAAGGGATTAAAACATTAATAATCATAAGGTTTGTGGCTGTAAAGCTTGTTTGCTAAATAATTACAGTACGTGGTTATTTTTAGTAATCACACTTGCCGGTTACATTCTTCATTATGTTTTATGCTGCATTATTGTAAAGATTTCAAATTACAGTATGATTATTTATTATAGTTGGGTTCCAAAATTCCAAATATAAAATCTGGGAATTTCTTTTGAACCTGGAAATTATTTGTGTTAGGATTCGGAACAATTTAAATAGGTAAAACATGATAGGTTAAAAATGCACACAGGTACATATATAGTATGTGCAGGGCTCACTGGTATCATGATGTAAAATAAAAAAATTGGACTTTCTGAAACACTAATCAATGCAAACAAATGTAAAATCTGTTGAACTAAAGGTCACATTTGTGTTCTTCCCCTGAAACCTCAAAGATATTTTTGGAACCTTCTGCTCGGAGAACATGGATCACCAGATGGATCATCGTGGATCAACTTGTGGAATTCTTGCTACAGTAAGCTGAGTAACTATAGTCATTATAGTTCAATGTATTTCTGACAAAAAATCCAAGGAAAAATATGTACTACATAAGAGCTGCAAACTGTAACCTTTACCTCTCTATCAACATTTCAGTTTGAAACATAAAACTTCAGGTTTGTTTAGGCACTTTGTATGTATGATGAAGTCAAATGGAGCCAAACTCACATTTCCTATGAAATCCGATATATTACCTCAAATTACACAATATTATTCAGGGTAAGGTGACCATTTTAAATCTGTTATGCATTTGCTCAATAAATGATTTTTTTAAAGTAAAAAAACGGCCACACGAACGCCACATCAATCTCACTTTCATCCACCTTTGACCGAAAAGTCTTTGAAAAGTTCACTGATGAACTCTAATGCTTTTAACACTTCAGTTCTTCCCACCCATCCGTGGTCCACTGGGACCGATCGCTTCCCCACCACCCCACTCATCAAAGACAAAGCGTACCACTCACAGCAACACTGGCCTGAATCGAGCACTCATGACTCAGACACAAAATGATGCTGTCATTCCCTGTAAAGCCAAATACACTGTCTGCAGATGAAAGAGAGGAAAACGTGAGGGAAGGATGAAGGGAGGAAAAACTGTTTGCTTGGAACATCTGCGTTCCCCGGGGGTGAGTGTCCGCTTGTATGGGGTTTGGTAAAAGCCAAGCACATGGAGATAGGAGGGGGGGGGGCTATCTGCCCTGACTGTTGCAGGGGGTTCTTTGCTGTGTCCCCACTGCACTCCTGACAGAAACACCATTGCTCCAAACAGGATGTTCTTTTATACCTCTGGAAACTTAATAAAGGCAGTTATGTATCATTTAATTATCCTTATAAATACTGAACTAAAATAGCTATCATGAAAAATACATTGGTATAAAATGAATGCAGATACCACAGTCACAGGTATTCTGGCTTTTGAAGTAGCTGATAACAATGTTTGAGTTCTTTCTGAAATTGATTTCTTCTGATCTTATTATTTTATTTCTTCTTTGTAAAATTTGGTATCTGGGCATATCTGGACAAAGTTTGAGACATTGTTCAGATCTTTTCTAAAACTTTAGACAAGTCAAGAAAAAGCAGGAGATTTGATCAAAAGCACTTAATCTCATTGCTGTTTAGTTTTTTTTAAATATCATAAAATCAATATTAGAGGTTTATGCATGTGTCTGCATGGGGTGTAGATTAAGGAGACAAATGACTTCTAGTATCAGGCCGCAACATCACAAAATTGAAAATGTGCAGAGGGTCTAAATACTTTCTGAATGCACTGTATATGCATTTACAATTGTCATTTTTAGGACTGAAAACACTGATGACTCATCCTATCAAATGCTTCCTGGAATGAGAGCATTTCTTTCCTATAGGACAACACACCAGCACACCTTCATATTTCTGCCACGTCACATCAGCTTGGTGTTGCAAATCAATGCTTAACAATAAACCAGAAACAGGTCCTTTAGCCCCAAAACACTGATTTGCAATGAGCTATTGGCCTTCAGCAAATATCACAGATGCCAGCAGCAACAGTGTGGCAGCAAGCTGGGGCACAATAAGGTTGTGTGTGAGTGTTAATGCCACCTTTAAAGGGATTACCGCTGAAAGAGAGCAATCAGTAGGGGTGTCTGGAAGTAAAAGTCATGACATTTGCAAATGGAAGTGACACATACTGTCTCTTAAACACCGTAAGATAAAGGTAATGATCCAGAAATGACATTTCTGTGGTGTAGTTTGTTCAATGAGGCGTTCTCAGCACTGATGGTTGGAATAGTAATAATGATAGAGAGACAGGGCTTTGGTTTAAAGACAGATTGGCTTTAGAGCTCAGCAGATTTGTGGCGGCGGCTTTGACGGCTTTCAAAGGGGTGAAAATCTGGCAATGGTGAACGGTAAGCTGGCAAAATTTGGCATCTGGTCAAGTGGGTTAAGAGGCCCTGGCACCATGCAGAATGGAGCTGGTCAAATACAGTATTTGGACTGGGATGGTTTGAGGCACATGTGAAGTGTGCAGTGCCAGTCCACTCACAAAGAGTGCTGCAGGAGCTATTGAGATAAGAGAGGCTACAAATACAGCCAAGCATGAAAATACACAAACACACACATACACACACACTACCTGTACTATCATTTTGTGGTTTTTGGCTGTTAGCTTTGATGTCATCTCTGTGCTAGCGTCCTGCTAAGAATGAACTATGAACCACAAAAAATCGTAGCAGAATATATGCATTAAAAATCTGGCAGCAAGTGTAGTCATAGTACATAGTGTAAAGTGTTAATTGTAGAAACTCAACATTAATTCAACATTTTAATGAACCCTTGACCTATTGTGTGGTATGTTTTTGTCAATTAAAATGCTTTGTAAAACTGCGACTATTTTAAAAACTAGATTTTACAATAGGGACCATGGGGTCTTTAAATCTGAGTAAACAACACAGCCATTGTCCTAAGTGTCCTTCCTCCTTGAATTATACTTTCTGCACATATTTACAGTAAGTCACTGTCATAAATGCAACTCCCCTGTGTTGTACTTTATCAAAGCTTTGAGTAGGAAACTCATCATATCGTAACTCAAATAACTGCACACTCCTAACTGCTGTCATTAACCATCTGCGTCATAATTCTCTCTAAACATGCACCAAGACAAAATCAAGACATTCAGCAAGACAATGAACACAGATGCTGATTAAGGTGTAAATTATTCTGAGATTACAGGCCTGCTGTCCTATCAAATATGCATGTGCTTTTTCATTTTTATATATTTATGAAACAAGTGCAATGTTGAGTGCTTGCAGAAAACAAATCTCCAGCCTTTGCCTGTGTTGTCTGAACCTCTGAGGTTTTCAAATTACTCGACAATAATGATGTGGACCAAACTCAAACCAGCTACAGCAAACAGCTCAATCAAAAAAGAAAAATCACAAAATAATGCATTTAAAAGCAGGTGTTGGGCAAAAGTCAATCAAAGTCGAGTTGTGTTATTGTCTTATATTACCATCTATGCACGATATACACATATAAACAAGATGATAATTTAATCATCTTTAAACAATAGAGGTTGTTAACACCTGGACACACACCCAGTATTGTTTCACACGATCTTGCCCAAGAATTCCTGGAACACTAAACGTTCCCTACAACACTGTTAGTTTAAACCCCTCTGCAGTTTATCTCAGCATTCCAAATATATTAATCAAAAAGCCATTGGGAAATATCAAACAGCCTAGTTCCTGATCAAACCATGACAACATCTAACATCATAACACACACCCATGCATGAAAACATGATGAAGAAATCGATTTCTTAATTAAATACACATTTAAACACATTGTTGCTCTTTGCGTGCACGCACACATGCACACACCCACCCACACACACACAGTAATTGTCTTCATTAACCTGCTGGGCAGTTGCCCACTATTGGAAAGAAAGGCAGCAATTCAAAGTGATTTGCATCAGGACCTTTTCAAACCTCCGTTCCGAGCTTGACCTATTAGAGTTATGCTATCAGCGATAGGTGCGAAATGAGGAAATTAATGTCTGTTTAATCAGCGTCCTCCGGCGACTCCAGCTGATTTGAAGTCTGGGTCTATTGTGCCGCCTGTCGTTCAGAAGATAACTCGGTCGTTTGTGATTCGGCATGCAGTCGCCTCAATGAAAGGCGAAAGCGATACCCATTAAGCGATACCATCTGATGTGCTCTTTTCAAAAGGCCAACTGACATGTCTGATATTACAGGCAAATGTTCTTCCTCCGTGTGCTCTGTAGTGAAGATACAGGCAGAGATTGGGTGAGGTAAGCACTGTCTTATGAAGTCAAATCACAGGGTTTAAGGTGCTGCTCGAAGTTTTTAATGCAGCTTAGGTAAATGTTGTTTCTGTTGACCGGTGCCAAAGGTCTTTGAGGAGTAAGTTCATATGGCAGCCATCTTGGTAATGTCCCCTGGCAGCTACTTCCTGCCTAGCAAATAAAGCTCTTGCTGTTTATGAATAGGGAAAGCGCTGTACTAGAATACATACTTTCTTAAAAACCTGTATACCACCTGTTTTTTTATTTTAAAAAGCATAAAGGGATTATTTATAAATATATATTAAATGTACATTGTTGTCACATGACCTCATTACCATTATCACATGACCTCAGCAAGCTCAGAAAAAATAAAGGTTATATTTAAATCCAACAAAGAGCTGTAAAAACAACTGATTTTAGTTCCATTTTAAACCATTAAATTGGAAAATAAAGATCAAGTGCATTATGGGATACAGTAATCTATGTGTGGTTGTGTTGTGTCATATATAATATATGCATACAGAAAACGTGCACACTGTACACACAGTATATTGCATACGAATGCTTTCTGGAACATAACCAATTAAATTTTTAATGTGTGCTAGCAAAAAGCAAAAAAAATGCCAATTTAGCACTTTAATAGAAAGGTGGGACATCCTTTGCTACAGCTGCTATGTTGTTGGCTGTGATTTTCCCTATTCATTCCCCTATTCATCCCCTATCCAACGAGTGGCCTGATTCTTTCTTCCACAGACTGTTAGTGCATATGTTGACTATTGTATGTGTCTGAAAAGCACTAAGCAACCGACAACAACTTCCTGTTTACGCTTCAGGCAGGGCTAAAATAGATCTTACAGAAAGAGCCTTACTGTGTTTACTGTAAACATTTGAAAGGATTATCTAGTTTCTTAGCTTGCCATATTTATCTCGTTTTCTGAACCTTTGTTTGTTTTTTCTTTATGTCGTCTTCTTATCCTGCATTGCATTGCTCTGTCAGTTTTTCTCTGTCAGTTTTTCTCTTCAGTTTATCTTGTTCCGTCTCTTCGTCTTTCGACCTGAGCTCATCTCTCCACTGAGATCCTGGCCTTGAATATCTCAGCTTGTACGTTGTTGTTCATCAGGTGTTGCAGATATGACGCTGGGCTGAGAACTCACAGCGGCTGTCAAAGAGAGACGTATTGCTGCATGCGAGATCATGAATTTCTCATGTTTAAACTTTAAAATAGAACCTTACAGAGTAAGAACAGCACAACACATCCTGCAACAGCAGGGAAAGGATTTTGAGGAGCTAAATAAATCAGAGCCAGATTGTGTACTGTTACAGCCGAGTTACAGGAGGGTTATTTAGCTAGTGAAAAAAGCATGGAGACAAAGGATAAAAGCATTGAAACAATAAAAGTATATAATATTTAATATATACATTATATATATATTAAAAATATATTTGGTATCTGTGTGTATAATATTTGTTTACCCAGAAATGAAAATTCTGTCATTGTTTACTCACTCTCATCTCATATTAAAATCATATGCTGTTTTTATGTTGTTTTATAGTACATTAAACACAAAAGCTATTTTTAATGCAAAACACACAAAACTGTAACAAAATAAAATTGTATACAGTGCATAAAATTAAAAAGTTCTAGTGGTTTCATTTATTATAAAATCTTTACTTTTACTTGGCTGCCTGTGGCTACTATGCTGTTACAAAGAAAAAAACAACAGCATATGGAGCTGGAAAAAACACAAGTAAATATTATTAAGCTATTAATATGTTAAGCTATTATTGCAAACAAAAGAATTTTCATTTTTGGGCAAACTATTTTCTAAAAGACAGCGTGATTGTTTACAGTATGTCTGACTGTGTTTTAGCAGTTTTGTGTTTATGTCTTTGAGACTCTCAAAACTCTTTGAGGAGTTTTCGGCCTTTAGGGTTAAATAAACTAAGGAAGTCTGTGTTTCTCCCATGAGAAGCGAAATATAGGCCAACATTTTCCTTACTCTGCAATGGTGCACAGCTTCTTTAACACAACAAACATATTTTCCATCATTATTAAACTTCTAATACACTCCATAACAAACACTCAACATATCTTAAACAAACAACATCAAACGTAACTTAGGCTAAACTGCAACCTCATACCTCAAAAAGAGGCTTTGGCACTCTGTCTACCATTGTAAATGTTCATTTAGGTTTTTCTCTGTTGTGATGATACTGGATTTACAGCTATAAATCTTTAAAGAGCAAAAATGATGTCAACCTCCTTTCTCTACCTGAGGCAAATAACAACATCTCCCCTTCATTTTTTTCTAGGGTAGCTTTAAAGAGCCCAGAGAGGTTTCTTCCCAGCATGCTATCTTGCTGTTATATGAACACATAATTGGAGAAAAGGGTTTCACTGTTTGCTGTGGCCATGGTCCAGGGATGAGCTTCGGTCCAACAAAAACATAACCACTCTGAGATAAGCCACAGCACAGAGATTGCAAACCAGTCACAGCCGAGAGCAGATGGAGATTACCAGTGACGGACTGTCCAACGCTGTACGAATCAGTAGAAATCTCAGTCTTATTCCTGATCAAATACAGACTCCTCAAAGAGATGCTTAAGTTTGTTTTTAGAGCCACAGGTCTGATTCTCTGGCACTGTTAGATTTTAATGAACGACTGGCTACGACACAATTTGTTTCCAAATCCAGGCAATGAGGAGGTGACTATTGTTCACTTCCACAATCAAGTAAAATGTAAAGTAGAGCTACATGCTGTGATGCTAGGATCAGGGTTTGGAACCTGACAATTCACTAATTTTAATTCTAATTGTAAAGAACGTAGGCAAGAGCTAAAATCCAAATTATCAGAGATGACAGAGCAAGGCTTCCTCCAATCTACAAATTCAATAAATTGAACAATCTCTATCCAAGACCAGCCTCACTTCAGTGATGACGTTTGGATGTGTGGTTTAAATTCATCACGGAGAGATGGTTAATTAACCCCAGGTCAATAAGATTCAGGTAACCGGCTGATTGTTCTCTTGTGTACATGAACGATGAGTGCTTGATTTAACCACTCTCTAGATAATGGGGCTCATTGGTGACTAATTGAGCTGTGAAGTGATGTATCGGTACATTTATACATCAAATCCAGACAGGCCTCCCAATATGCTGTATTTAAGATTAAATGGAAGTTGAAGAGACTAGTTAGATCTTAATCTGTTTTAAAATGTACAGAAAACACATGAAAAGCACTTTCAAAAGTAGAAAATGCATCACAAGACAGAAGATATTATGATTGTACACGCTAACTAACACGAGTGACAAATGAGGCTTGAAATTTTATATTCTGCACAGTCAGCAAGTAATACTCCAATAAGTGTTCAATTAGCTTCTTTGCACACAACAACAGCAAGATACTCACCCTGTTGATGGGGTCATAATGCAGCCCCCGCGATCTACAGTCATTCTACAGCCACACCCCCGTTCTGGAGTGTCATGGTTCATTCCAAAGTTGTGGCCCAACTCATGGGCCAAGGTCACAGCAGCTCCCAAAGGATTTTCAGAGTGATCCTAGAAACCACAAGATATCACATCTTAAAATTATGCTCAGCTTTTCATTGTAGCTTCGTACTGGATTGTTCATGGTATTAAATTCAGTGAACTAACCAATCAAAAGACGTCTCACCACATCTGCTGCTATAGACATAAAAATACCTGTGTATGGTATGATTTTTTTATGTGACCAGACAAAAAATTCTGGAAAATTATAAAATTGGTGTATATAATTATGGGGAAAAGCACTACTTAATTGTGGGTCAGTAAGTAGCCCCTGGCAGAATACTCTGGCAACCACGTAGTAATAATTAAAAGCGACTCAAAATGCCTTAACAACACATAACAACACCCTAACAACCATTCAAAACACCCTAATATTGTGTCAGAAAATTCTTAATGGGCAGTATTTTGTTGAGTACTGTATTCCCTTTAGAAAATTCTAGTAATTTAACTTAAAATAAAAACATGACCCATGACTCTGTTGTGTCTGGTCTCACTTCATAATTCATTTGAAGCTGTTCATTATACCGAGCTTTGTTGATTTATATTTAATGACATTCACAGACCAACAGATGGTGGATGCTGTCCTATATTATTTTTTATTTTCTTATTCTGAAGTACCATACATTGGTTCCTAGGAATTTTAGTATCTAATTCAAACATACTCATTTCTCTCCATTTTCCTTTTACTGCTTTAAAATCTCTTTTCTCCTTGCCATAAAACACATATATAGCACCACCTCTCTTCTCTTATTTTCCATTCTTTTGTTTTCTGCTCCCTTCATCATGCCCTGGACTCAACATCACACGACACAGATGTTCAGCAGAATCCCTTTCAGCTGAGGTATAGAATGTCCCCACTGCATCAATAGCATCTAAACGTGAGCTGAATATACGTAGATTCCATCCACAAAAAAATCAACAAAAATCTGTATTCAAAACCTCAGCAAAAACTAAACACACACTTACTTTATATTAATACTTTCTTTAAATTAAATAAACATTGTATTGGGTTTAAGTCAATAAAAAAGTAATGGGTTGTTAGGGAAAATTAAAAGCATTGAGTGGTTTTCTCATTTTCTTTGCTGGTCCACTAGCATGCGATGCAACGCCCATGAATCTGATATTTTGACACAACTCCCTTCATTCTGTACTAACAACACAGCAGAGGGACTGGTATTTTTCCATCTTTTATGCTGTAGTATCAGCCTGATACCAAAATACCAGTACTTTAGACATCTCTAACGCAAACCATCTTTTTCCTTTCCTTAGCACTTTACATCAAAATGCCATTTCCTGCCCTTATTATGTTCTTCCTGGAGAAGAACATAACAGACTTATATTAGCTTCCAGAAGCAACAGGGAGATCTTTCTCTGCCTCATTTCACTAATACAAGATCCACAGTGTGCTGAAGTTGACTATATATCTTGAGTATAACTGACTTGCCCTTGTATAGGTGTAATTGTAGACTGATACACCCTGGGAAGTCCAGACTGAACTATTCTACAAAACCACCGCCAAGCTGCCATATTGGAAAAATGGTGCTTTTCTAGAGGTGACAGTTAATTGAATGTTCTTGGGTTTCACTCAAGTCTATCAAAAACATTTCAACTTATTTTTAAATTCTTGGTTTTGAAACTTGCAGGAAACTGCAGGGCTGCTGTAGACATGCATGCAAGCGGTGCACAACAGCGGTCTTGCGATGCATTTTCAGACTGACTGCATTTCTGCTTCATACTGTAACAGTTCTAACCTTATACACTATACACATTATAAGATGGACATTGGGAGCTGGATAACAAAATTATTATGAGTGAGTGGTTCACTCCAGTATATTGCTTCATAAAAGCTTAAATTACAAAACACTGCATTAATAAATACATTTATAAAATATGTACAACTTTTTTTGATGAGCTCAGCGTGTTACATGTACCAAACTAGCCCACCCTTTCCTTTAGCATGCAGTGTGATGCAGGCCTCTATGCAGACTATTTGTGGGTCAATAAACACACAGGATTGAAAATGTTTTAACAAATTATCATCTTTATAACATGATACAAAGCTAGAACTCTCTTTTCTGTTTCCCACCTGCAAGTACATGGAGAAGAAACATCTGAAAATAAGAATCACTCTCTTTTATCTTTCAACTTTATCTCTCTCAGGTCTATTCCACCACTCTCTCCTTTTACAGGTCACAGCAGATCCACTGATAGTAAGAAGTAACTTAAGCATTTAATAGACATCATTTATCATACAGAATTAGTTGGCTAATTCTGACATATTATGGCTAATGACTTCATCTCTATGTGAGCCTCTTTAAGACACGAGGTTTGTTACAGTGGCACGGATGATAGATCTTAACTAATAAAAATGTAAATGTGTGTTATTTAGCCATAAAATAAACGGCGATGAATATAAATAGGCAACAGGCAATTGCTGTGATTGACAGGCAACATGACAGATGGTTAGAGGCAGGGAATTTGTGCATGACCTTGCAGAAATGCCTCTGCATGAGTATTAATTAGATTCATTTTCCATCTTAACGTACTATGTGCTACAAAACCATAAACAACCTCATACAACTAGTGGAGAATGCTAGTGAATGTCTGTTGCGCATATGCACTCCATGTTGGCTGGCATGGATTACAACACGGTCTGCCTACAACTGGAGCAAGAAATTTGACCTTCTGTACACAAAAGATAACATGGTCAGCTTCACAGACTTACATAGCGTGTATGATCACTGACCTAGTAAGAGCGTAGACCGTTGAACATTTCTAATTCATTCTACATCAAAATGTTTTCTTTGTTTACATTTTTCAAAATCCTAAAATGTTCTGTTTATTTCCAGTTTTAAATTAGATTTTGAACCCCCAGGTATTTACGTTCTCTCAAATCTGGAACCCCATTGCTTGTGTTGTTTTGAAAACACTAGAATACTACAGCAAACGCTATCTGTTGAGATGATGTGTCTGGCATATCAATGGTAAAAATGAAACGGCTTGCCCCACAGGACAGCACCTTAAAGAGAAAACTTATGCCTAAAGAAGAACAATGTGGTAAAAGGCTGCAGAGTCTTTCCAGGAAGTCATGAATAAAGCAAGAAATACATAATACCAGCAGGTTGTGCGATTTAGAAGATTCGGTGAACTGCCGATTCCTCTATCTTTCAGACAGTCTAACCTGCTGAGAGGCTTGCAGGTGACTGGTGTGTGAATGGCAAACAACAATAAGTCACTAGAGAGGCTCCATATACTAATTGGCTAAAAACAAACAAATGTAGATTTAAAAAACTGTGCTGGGTAGGACAGCACAAGCTAGTTGTTTGTGAGGCTCAGTTTAAAGGTGATTATTATGGGATACTGAGGGTGTCTCACCATGACGATGCCTCCTGACTGCTCAGCTGTGCACATGCTCATGATGGGAGCCATGCCTATTGTGGTGCCTTGGAAGTACACCCCACTGTCATAACAGGAAATATATAGGGTTACAAAATAGGGTTAAATAAACATTAAACAACACCAAGCTAAATAACAACTAAGACGGGCTATGTCTATGAACAGTCTTTTATATTTGACAAAGTGTGTTCTATACATGTATCCCACCATGCAATGCAGTCGGCTCGACTTTCCATTACCATTACTATAAAAACTTTATTGTGGCATGTAGACAGTATATGTGTACATATACCTAATAAGCTGAGCATTATCATGTGGCTGCTGTGGCAGAAGTCGAAGTTTCCTCCAGTCCAAAAACTCATGCAGGGTTGTGAAGGGGTCTTGGGTGACTGCACATTTATCAGCATCACTCCATACTTCCAATCCCACCAGAGCTACACGTATATTAAGCACCCTGTAAAACTGAAAGAACACACACATGCACACAAAATCAAACTCTGTTCTCTGATGAACCTGGCTCCATTCATCCACTGAGAAAACAGCACATATCCATATCTCTGTCTAGCATCAGTCAATTCATAATCTAAAAATACTCAGGCTGAGTCTTTCAATAGGTGTCTCATTTAAAAGCTCGTCCTTTACCTAAGAAGTCTCACATTCATCTCTGTCAATCACGATTCTATTGTGGAGTTCCAATAAGACCTTCTCATTCATTGAGGAAAAGACTATTTTATGTCTTTGACTACTTTATACCTTATCGACGTAATTGGCGATCTCAGCCAGCCTCTGCTTGACCTTCTCCACATCTTTTCCCTGCTTCTGGAACTGGAGATGAAGAAAAAACAAAGGTGAGACTTAAACTGCAACAAGTATAAAACTGCAGTCTAGACAGATTTTGAACAATGCAGGACCATCTGAGTGGCAACATCTTTAACTGCCATTGAAGAGATGCTCCAATCAGAAGTGTGTCTAACAGCAGGCACCTAAGAATCACTCAACAATCAAAGATGAAAAAATAACAACTTATGCAGTCTGAGAGCCAGACACTGTTGTTTCATAATTACTGCCTTGAATCTAAATGCATGTTTAAAGCCAAAAGCAAAACAAAATATTATTTTAATCCAAATTTGCATGAGAATTTAATTAAGGTTTTTTACAAAATAAACACAAAATGCATTTTTAGTTCCATGTAACTATTTGTTAGTAACCCGTTTTAATATGCAGACAGCTGTGCTGATAAAACTATAGCTTTCTTGTTGGCCACAAAAGTTTCCTTTTCCCACATTTAACTACACAAAGCACTTCCTGTTTCCTTTCTGAACATCTGGGAAAAATGCCCACCTTCCTGTCAGAGCCCACCCTATATGACCTGCTTTTGGTTTGTCTCCCAAGGTGAAACAAAGAGCCAAAATTTCACCACAACACAACAACTGTGTGACTAAAGGATGTGACAGCAAATTTCCCCTTGATTTTTCATTCTCAGTGAATCTAATACTGTGCAAAATGGTTTAGATAGGGCTTAAGAGTATGAGGCCATGAGATCAGTTATTTCCATTCTCTATATCTATACACATCTATCCCCGATCACCACAGAGCACCACTGCACATAAATTACACTTCTGGCCTGCAATGAGGTCTTTGTAAACTTGTTGTTTTGTTTCTGCTAAGGTGACCAGTGAAAACAGGTCAGTATGTAATGATGTCATAAAAATGTGTCCTACCTCTCTGTTGTCTGCCACAATAATGAGTTCCACATATTTGGTGGTTTTCTGAACATCTCTCTTGCGCTGCAAAACAAGACACAAGATTGTGTGAGCAACCGTCCTTATAACCAACACCATCAGAAACGAACTGGTTGGATATTATTGGGTCCGAACTGCAGGGCATGTGATTAGCTATCTGGGGAGCGATTTATGATAGCAAATGTACACATTTTATTTAGCTATTTGTGGCTATTTGCATACACAGAAAAAATAGATGTTTCTGAAATGGTGCAATACAACTTGAATTACAGTAAAAACAAGATCAACAAAACCTAGATTAGCTGTAATAAATTAGCTTTGATTAATGTAATCCATTCCACCCTGCATGTTCCTATAGCTCAATCAGTAGGACATGGTTCTATCAATGCCAAGGTCACAGGTTCGAATTCTTGGAAACAGTTTCTAAATGAACCTTGAATACACTGTAAGTCATTTTTATCCAAGCATCTGCAAAACAATTATGTTAACACAGAATTGTGGAGAATATTGCCAAAAACACTGTAATGGAGAGCTAAATAACTGCACATTGCAGGGCGATTGAATAACTAAAGTTTATGAGCATAAACATTTGTGACATTAAGTTAATTTCCAGGAACATATTTTCTTACATAGAAAACAAGGTTGATTGAGTGTGCAATGATGTGCCAGACAAAGGTTTATAATGTGTACATCTGTATAGATGCTGTGAATTTATTAGAGCATGTACCTACAGTGTGTGTGTGTGTGTGTGTGTGTTGCATCTAAAATGTCTCTGTAACTTGTGACTACACCAGCATATAGAACATTTAGAACTTTGATTAGCAGTTCAGTTTCACCATGACAACGATATCAACATTCTCCATCTTCATATTCGTCCTCATCAAGCGAAAGATCATATGAAAGATTTCACGTCCTTTAGATGTGCCTGCATATCACTGCAAACCCTGATTCAGTGCCAAACCAAATACTTTTTACATTTATACAGACATTACCAGCACCCTATTATGGCCAACTATAATGGCACAAGTTTTGGCTTCTCTCATTCAGAATCAATACAAAAGAGTTTGTCAAAGTCAAGACTGTTATAGTGGGATCCTCTGTTAACCTTTGATGTCTTGCTTGGTGCGCTAATCTTGTTTTAGCATGCATGGGAAGTTTGAGCAACTACAATCCCCTAATCTGCATTAACAAAGACATCACACTGAATCCCGGCGCATGCTAATTAATTCTCAAGACAAAAAATGACACTCCAAATAAGAGATCGTCAGAACTGTGGGGGCATTGACAGCTACTGACGGAATGCATTCATACCCTCGTGTGTAATGACTGTGGCAGTCCCCCAACACTGGTGTGGCTGACAGCAGATATGTTGTGTCCATGCCCACAGGTTCCAGGCGGAAAAAGTAGATGCTGACCTTCGTAGATCACATGTGTGTCGTTTGCGGGTTCAAAAGCTGGTTCAACCATCAGGGTTGTGCTTTCAAGTAGGATGAACCCTCTGAGGATTAAAACAGTATCAAAGTGTTAATAAACACAGAAAACATTTTCTTGTGTAAAATACATGCCCTAGCAACACCCGAGAACTCACTAGCATCAGGATTCATGTTTTAAAAGGGCCAGCATTACTTCTGAAATCTGAAAAGCATTCACTTTTTTCTAAAAATCCAATTTATCTCACTGAAGACAAGCTTATTATTTTTCCATAGCAGAAGACGAGCTTAATTTTCCAGTTCCAATAGGTGTGAAGTAAAACTGTCAGATAAGTACCTTGTGGTAAATGACATTTGTTTTATAAGCATTTAGTATCAAGTGAAAAGAAGACAGTATGAACTAAATTGGAGAAATAGGATTAACCTTAAGGTCAATTTAGACATTGCACTATTAAATGGTATCAGATAACCTGATGTAATTATAGTTTTATCAATGCAATGTAATTTGACAATTAGAAGACGACCCTCCACTATTTAATAAACTCTATTGTCAATAAATCTCCATTTTAATAAATCCAGTTGTTTGTCTTTCTAGCAGTGAGAGATCGGTGGATATAGACTTTCCTCCAGAATATCAGCAGGTTTTATAAAATGTAATTTCTCCACCCCATTACTCACCAGATAGTAAATGTCTGCGCTTGTAGATCAGTGAAATGTTTGACTTTACATTTGTGACAGAAATTGATAACCATAATATTAGGCCCATGGGTAAAGAAACAGAAAATCTATGAAACATATCACAGAAACACAGTGACATATGCAGAGAGTACGGCAGGAAAAGCCACAGTTTGCAGAACTAGGTCATAGTTCTTAAAAAGAGAGTTCACACTTTGCAATATACTGTAATAACAAGATACGATAGATGAAAAATATTGAGGCATACTCATCATTTAAAAAGGTGCTCGGAAAAGGAATGACAAATTAAATTATATCTGATGATACCTTTCCTGCAATTTATAACTTTGAATAATTTTTAGCTGTAAATATGAAATTTTAAGGTACTGAGCACAGACATTTTACAGAGACAGTACAGAAATATGATATAGCATATTGCATATTTCAACATTTTACTCAGAAGTAAAACTTCTATCTCACACCCCCACATTCTGAAGACATGCCACAATCACATTTACATCAGCCTTGACACACACTGTGTGTCAAATGTGGTTTTACCCTTAAATGAAAACTAATTTCTCACTCTCATGTCAGCCTAAACCCATGTTTGCGTTTGATGCTGTTGTTTGGCTTCAGAAGATGTGCTACAATATCTTGCTTCATTTTTGGAGCCTGGTCACCATCAACTTTCATTGCATTAAAAAAGGGCAACACCAACATTTTCCTAAATGTGAACCACCAAAGGAAGAATACACAAGTTTGTATTAACATGAGTATGAATAAACAATGACAAAAATCTGAGTTTATTGTTTTTTTGCCTACCTGAAGGTCTCCAAAGCTTGCAATAATAAACGTGGTGTTGAACAGTACAAGTTTTATAATTACCAGAAACCTTGGGGGCTTGGATTTTCTTGTAGACAGAAGAGTTCAAGTTTATATATTCTGCTTTAAAAGTTGTCCTTTTACGGCAAATTTACTGTAGGCAAATGTTCCTTCTAATTACATTTTACAGCATCACTAAAGTTTTTCATGACATTTTAAATGCTTTCCACAGCTCTGTATGCTTCAGGACAATGAAGCATGGGATGACACTAAACTTTTATTGATGTTTCATCTCATGGTTTTATAGTTTTTAAACGTACTTTAAACGTACCTTCACACAGAAAGAAATGCAGAAAGTTCACTGAAAACAATATAGAAGGCAATAAATGTTTGACAACTTAGGATCCGTAATAGCTTTCCACACTGAAGCACAAGCTACTCGTTAAAGAAGTTTTAATGACTTTGAAATTAGAACTCAATATGGTTGACGATTACTGTGAACAGTTTATAATGGGATACAGGAACATTATGGCAGTAATCCCGGCCTTACCTGATCCCAGCGCATGTGCTGAGACTCACTTCAGAAGACGTGTGCCCCTGGACCTCGCCATGGTAATAGCAATTCATCTGCAAAAACCACAAGCAAAGAATAATAAGTTAGCCAAAATGTAAAAATCTGATTCTGATCTAGTTGAAGGGTTTCTTTCCCAAAACCAATTAGCTGTAAAATTAGATGATTGGGTATCTGGAACAGAGTGTCTCCAGGTGCAAGATAATGTCAGAAAATGTTGGTCCAATTATTAATGGTCTGATGGGATCGCGTAGCATTGCGCCACGTAGCAACAGTTGTACTAAAGCAGCTGTCTGCCTATGGAAACCACAAACGGTCTGGCAGTACGTCTCTGCCGGTCTGTGTTACAGGGAAAACCGTTTTCTTCTGTTATGGCTGGCACTAGCCCCTGAAGGCCCTTTTATGTGGAAATACCAATTGGTAGCCACAGGCTGGACAGACTAACTGCCATCACACACATAAATTTTCACTCACACTCACGCAGACAGACAAAAACTCTCAAAAATATGCCACTGTGTCAAAAGCAATCAACACTTGACAGCCAAAATCCCTGACATCAGAACTTAGCGGTCGCAGGGGGATTTCTGTGGCTACCATTTCCTCATCTTTATACTTTAACAGACCAAGAATTTGAAAGAATGTACAAGAAACAGCTATAGATGGAAGGTATCTAAACAGTCAGAGCTAAAAAATGATGACTCACTAGCTAATGGTCCCATTAAATAATACACTAGGCCAGCAATGTCACATCTGGCCTTTTATTACTAAAACAAGCAATTTTTCTTTCAAATTGTCCTGATTTTAGGGGTTACCAGAACATGGCAGCTTTTTCTAAGGACCTGTCTTTCATGACATGCATTTTAAAAATAAAACAGACTAGGTGAATGTCAAAATGTCAATTTTCAGTAACGTTTGACAAAAAGTTCCTATAAAGTTAAGCTTATCTAAGATTTTGTATCCTAATCCTAAACTTTTGAGATAAATGATTGATTTTGACAAAAACCAATGTACACCTGTCCTTCAAGTTTCCCATAATACTTGCCTGTGCTCTTTATTT
This sequence comes from Yasuhikotakia modesta, assembly GCA_036877545.1. Lineage (NCBI taxonomy): Eukaryota > Metazoa > Chordata > Actinopteri > Cypriniformes > Botiidae > Yasuhikotakia > Yasuhikotakia modesta. The sequence goes on from JBAJNP010002237.1 coordinate 46,777, forward strand.
GCATACGATCTTCACAAATTGATGTTTGCTTTGTGAAAATAAGATTGCCAGTCAAGTAACCATTTTCTTGTCAATCATGCTAAAGTCTTGTCAAGCTGTTCTTACCTGAACTAATTTTACTCGCTTTAAACTTCTTAGCTTTGTAGACAAAAGACTGTTTGCGGTTATTAGGGCAGGCTTAAATGATTATAAATCTGGGCTAAATATGCCCAGCAGAAACAATATATTCAGGCCTACACGTCTGTTTGGGAGGAGGGCGTTGGCAACATGTTGTCAAAGCTGCCAGCTATGGTTCTTTGCACTTGTCTAATTATAAACTAGAAAAGACCCAGCAGACAATTCAAATTAAGCTTGACAATGATGTCAACACAGTGTCCTGGTGTCAACATCATATCTCTGCATGATTAATCAGTTTTCTGGGAAGCCAGCCAATCAGAACACACTAGTGCACTAGCCAGAGCAACACCTTTGAGTTAACAAAGGAAGAATTTAAGCTAAAAAGGGATGCATTTGTTCTGTATCTCACTATGGGCAATTGCCTCAGGCTTGACCAGTCCTGTAAGCACCAATGACACCCTGTCAGTCACATGACACACCAATCACCAATGGTGCCCCATTACCGCTGTCATGTATGACAACTCTTTGGTTATGTTCTTTGTACACACCAGTTATGAAACTCTCTGAAGCCTTGCTTTTATCAATCCTAAACTGTATTTGATTAAATAAATGTCTCTAATTGCATTTGTTGTAGTTCCAACTTACCGTAGAGTTATGAGTGGTTGTCACAGTTTGTCCATCTATCTTGTAGTGAGTCTCAGTGTAATGGCTCGCAAACAGACCGCTGAAACAGAACACATATACACACATACAGTTTTTAGCATTGCATCAGACATCAGATCAGCCTCTCTTAAGTTAAGTAGAATATTTTATGTGTGTTCATAAAGTACATTTAGTATATTAAATACATTATATAAAAAATTCAGTATTACATTTTTACTGGCCCATATTTGGTGAGCAGATTATAGAAGTGTGTCACACAGTAAATTGAAAGTAAACTTGTAGCTGGAGAAGCACATAAACAGGATAAGTGGGGCACCGTATGTGTCGGGATCACAGAACTCATCTGACATACCCAACTAAACATACACCTATAACTAAACTCTAAGACTACTAGTAAAAAATGTGTTCAAGTATGAATTTCAGAATTTGTTAGTTTGCTTTAATGACAGCATGCATTTGAGGTGGCAGGGACTCCACAAATGTGTGTAAAACCTTGATGATGTTTGATCCCAGCATGATTTCAAAATGTCCCAAAGAGCAGCTGGTGTGCTTTTATGTTAGCAAGAAAATCTGACTTCTTATATAAGATAACATGAGCAACTTTCACAAATTAGTTTATTTAATTTTGGTGACCTAAAAGAATTGGTGGAATTATACATATAATATTAATTAATAATGCACACTTATATGGCTAAAGGGCTAGGATTAGAGTTTAGTTTAGGGTTAGTTGCTTTTTACTACAGTAAATAATGCAACAAATACACTGTAAAATAAAGTGTTACCAATATATTTAATTACTTTGATTTAATAACCTTTGCCTGTTTCATTTATTGAAATTCTAAAACCTTCTGTTTATATCCAGGTTTACATTGGGTTCTGAATTTTAAGTATGGTTTCAGAATGTTGGACACAATACAAATAAACAAATGCTGTCTCAGCTACAATACTGTCCTGGTTGAGCATATGTGCATATGAGAACAAAGCAGCTCAAGGGAACACAAGGCAGATTTGACAAAAATATTTATGAGTTGTGCCTGCAGGCACTGTGAGTTGGTACAATACGTTTTTACAGGTCATTTTCTGCTCAGGCATCACTGATAAAGAAGTGGCATGCGACATGGTACTGACATGATGAAATCCAAATGTAATCACCTCACCATGACATAATCATCTGACTCCTAAGGAGGCCAGTATGTGTTTGGGTGTCTAAAGCATCCATTGTATTTAAAACCAACAGAAAATTTCATTTGCAATCCTACTTTAAGACGTATTTCAATCCAAAACAGTGTTTTTATATTTTGCAACATTAAAATGCAATAAAGTCAATAATTTAGTTTATTACAAACAGAAAAACTGAGGTTATTATATTCAAGAAAATATATTATTGTTTCTAACAAAATCTTGGAGAACTTCTTTGTTACTGATAGAAGCCTAAGAAGAAAAAAAACACTACTCAACACTCAGATTTCTCCTTTGGGCGTGTTTACGCCATAATTATCCTCTTGTATACATACAGTATGCATTCATCACCATGTTTGTATTCTTCAGGCAAAACTTAATTTCGCATTCACATCATGAACCTGCATGGTTTAGACCTTGGGCTAACATATTAGTAAAACACACCAGCTCGGCTCTCTCAGGTACGTGGGCTGTTGCCTCCATGGTCGTTGTAAGAAAAGCCATTTTTGGTCTAATTTCATTGGACCATCCTTTAGTAATAATAGCACTTCCGTTCAATTCCCATTCTTCTTGATTTGATTCACACACCAGTTTAAGGAGCAGTTTGTTGTTTTGGAATGAACTTCAAAGACTTTGGTTGAAAGGCTTTGATGTTCCCCGGGATGAACCGCCGTGACAGGCACCCGAATCGGAATCCCAAACACAGCGTGACTCCCTTAGCACCACGGAGTGTTGAGCGAGGGAATGTGGGAGTTCGTCCACAGGGAAGTGTGAATCATCAGGGAATGGTGTCCATGGTGTAATATTCCAATTAGGGAATAATATAACAAAAGTAAACTCTGCTGCTAGGGGTTTGAGTATGGAATACGTCTCAAGGGCTCTGAGTGGGAAGGGTCTACACCGTGTTGGTAAGAGCCCACTGGGGTCGTTTTAATGAACGTATGATATTTCATTCAGAATGCCCTCAAAAATCCAGATCACAACCAGCAGGAGAAAAACTAACCAAATGTTTTGATGATAACACCTATATCAGTTCAGCAGCAACTTAAGTCAATGAATAGGAACAAATAGCAAAACAAATGTTACGATATTGAAGTTGAATAGCTTTACGGTAGTTTCCTTTTTTCACAATAGCTTGAAGTGCAGCTAACTACTTAACCATTAGCTTAACTGTGGTTAACTACTTCAGGTAAGATGCCATAAAATAGCTTCACCATCACTGATCAAAACCATGAACTACATGCACCACTCTACTGCTTAAGGTGTCCCTTCCGCCTGAAGACATGCCTGTCATGAGTGAGTCTTGAGTTGTGGTGCTAATAAAAAATTTAAAAACATTTTAGCCAGTAATGCCCCACTGACTATACCTTTAACTGACGCTTTGTTAATATTTGATGTTTTGAATCATTTTTACTTCTAAAAGAAGGAACTGGCTGTTGATAAATGACAAAAATAGCTGACATCACAGGGAAATCCTGACGACACAGATTTTATAGCAAGCACAGACACGGTGACCCTCAAAAGGTCAAAGCTACCATTGAAAAGCAGTATCAGCACATCTTTACACAAATTTAAACTATGTTGTTGACAAAGTATACTTCATAATTGATTATTTACATTTATTCATTTGGCTTTTATCCAA
>JBAJNP010002238.1:0-50347 GCA_036877545.1 Yasuhikotakia modesta
TATAGACAGATATAGTAAGTTTAGGTTAGTTACTTTTAACCTGTAATGTAAAGTTAATGCTCATGTAGTTTAATATCCACGTACCTCTGCGGGCAGCAATATTTCCTAATGATGGCAGCCGCCGCTACAGCCGCAGCTATTATAACAGCCACAACAGAGGCGATAACGCCGGGATGAAGCCTTACTGCCTGCGTAACAGCATAAAACACGTCTTTAAGATCGTAAGAGAAAGTTTAAGTCATAGTAAGTTAAGCTATGATGCAATTCAGTCTGTTTAAAACCTGTTGATCGGTCGATGTGGGCTCGTCCAAACCCCGCGTTTGTCTGTATTCGTTGTATTTAAATGCGACGGCAAACTCATCCGAAACAACAAATATAAGTAAAGTTAAAAACACGTTTGAGAAGTTGTTTAAGTTGATCGCCATAGTTGTTTTACTTCCTAGTCATTTCAGCTGTTGGGTGACGCAAGCAGCGGCCGACGTCTGATTGGACGACAAGGTGGTGACGTCAAGACTTCCGTCAACAATATGCTGGAAGATCACTTACGTCACTTTGAATATACGTCACTTTTGACTAAATGAAACAAACAACATTTTCTCATGAACCAATATAATTTATTAATGAAACTTTAATAGTTTACATTAAAATAAAAACATACTATATATAGCACATGTGATACTATTTAATTATGTTATTTCATATTAGAAACTATAATTTAACACTCGTGATTTAATAAGTTTGTGTCATCTGTGCATTTATGTAATTCACGTAATCAGAGAAGCTCATAATATTTTCCAGTCTGTGGATCAAAATAACAGTTGAGGCAGGAATCGTACATCAAATTGAGAAACTCCTCATCGCTGTTTTCACGTAACTCTGAGCCTGTGGACAGCATGGAGAAAAAATGACATGCAGAAGAGAGATTTGTAAGCAAACACTGTTTGTAAGCAAATATTTTGGTGTCAACCTCTGCTTGAGATTTTGCTCTGGTCTCCTTTCTTATCCACCATCTGCTGGTTTGGATGAACTATTGGAGGGCTAAGAACATCCATCCATTCTCTACAACACAAAAAAATGTTTAAACCATCGTAGAAGTTACAGAAAGCAGCTTCAATGACTGTTACAGCACCTGCACAAGGTCAAAGCAAAGTTAAGTTCACGTTTTACAGGTTCTCTCATGCATGACATTAAAAATCTTGTTTCTGTCTGCCTGCATGTCCCTGGAGGTCGTGTTTTGGAGCAGGAAGGGGCGTGTCTTTAAGGTGAGGTTTTGACCGAGATAGGGCATCTCTCAGAGGGCGAGGTTTTGGAACTGGAGGGGGCGTGGCTAATTCATGGCTGAATGGCAGAAATCGTACAATTAACATTTTATACTTTCAATGCCAGTCAGTAAAAATGGGAAGTTTTGCTATTATAAGCGTTTTTGATACACATACTTTTACATTTACGCTGTTATACTGAAAGCTGATGTATGTAGAAGCTTCACTGAATTATACTTTCGAAATTCTTGCTCAGTCATTGACGGTACCGAGAGTGAATGTCCCCCCCCACCCGCCTGTCTCTCCGTTTCATATTCGCTCATTTACATGACACTTTTGAAGGCACCATGTGGTGTTGATGGACAGGCTCCCCAGTGAGACAGGAGGGAGGCGGAGGGTGACCTCCCGGTGAGCTCTGTTACGGCGGTGACAGTTAGGTGACACAGTCAAGCCTCTGAGCACATGCAGAGCTCGCCACATTCATTGTCCCTGACAGCCGTGTTTAATTAATCACTGAGGCGTGGCAGTGTGGCAGCGTCCCTCCGCACGGAAAGTTTACTGTAAAACTATCCATAGATACGCTGTGAAATTACAAACAGGAGTGTGTAAAAATGACAACGTGAGCTGCATAAATTCAGGGTCTTAAAGGTAAAATGGAGGGTCTAATGTGTTTTATTCTCAATTCTAAAATAGTTTGTATTATTATAATTATTTATATTATTTATCCTCTACAGTGTTTCAGCCTAATAACGTCTGCACTTCATATTAAAAATAATAAACAATTGTTTCGGATACTTTGTCAAAAGTTGCACGACACAAAGATCTTTTCAAGACAGACACAAATTCTCCAGCATGCAGAACCTGTTCCTCTGTTCTTTGATGTTCAATAGTTCTGTATGCTGTGGAACTAATGAATTAACTCACTGGTCTCAACACCTGAGATGTTGGAAATCTGTGACAACCTGCCTGGAGTTACGCCCTGCAGTTATGATGTAGGGGACTGTTTCTGTCTCTTACCTGGGGTTTGAGTGAAGAAGAGGAGTCATTTCTTTCTGGTAGTGTTGGCCTTGTTCAACTGGCTGTGGGTACATTAGAGAAAAGTATTATGTAGACAAATACAGTGAGTTTCCTTAACCAAAGAAACGCAACATTTACAAACACTGACTCTGTCCTCAAATCTACTCGCTCTCCATTGAAAAATTTATTAAGTAATTGGTTTGGAATTGCATGAGGGTGATTAAATGACGTTTTAATTTGTGCCATATTGTCCATGTTGTGTTATAGTTTTTGCCTGATGGTGGCAGTGTTGCTATGCCTTCACAATCCTACAGTCTACAGGCTTTACATTTGCAGTTTCACAACACCAGACACATCAGACATGATTAGCATTTGCAGTGTATCTGTCTAATCAACAGATGACAACAGCAGCAGATGATGGATAGGGTCTGATACCGCGCTGTCATTGGATGTTATTTTGCTCTGGCCTAATTACTGTTTTTTATTTTTATAAACTGTTCGGTTGCCCCAGGAAACAAGTTTTATTGCCTGTTATCTGCCTATTAGCTACAGATCAGCCACAGAAAGTCTAACTGAGGAGCCTGATGCTCAAGATACAATATAAACTTTTGTGTGATGTACCCAAGTGGGACCAATGAGTCTGATTGCTGTAATTATAACTGTTCTAATTATAACTGTACTAATGACTGTGTGTGTGTGTGTGTGTGTGTGTGTGTCCTCACGTTGTGATACCCATTTAAAGGGATGTTTCAGGGTCAAAACCTGGTGTTAAGGGTGAGTTAAGGGTAGAATTAGGTTAAGGTTAGTTGCGGTGGTTAAGGTTAGAGTAGGTTTTGTTAGATTGCACTGTTTTAATGAACGTCCTCACAAAGATAGCTGTACAAACGTGTGTGTAAGACCTCACCAGAGAAATGCACTGAGTCCAGGTGGACGTGTCATCACTACTAGCACTCAGGCTGATGTTACAGTGGTGAACCTACCAGAAGATATGAAATGTTATTATTAGCACTGGGTTTATACAGCTCTCACTACTTCTAGTTTATATCTCACTCTTAAATCAAGAGGAAAAAATATGATTTTTAGTAGAAAAATCCGGTTTTAATTGTTACCTTTATGACAGTTAGGCACTTTTACTCTCTCACAATTATTCTCATTACCGTTATGCAACAAATTTTACACGAAAAACTCATTTGACTGCTTTTCATAAAATAGTTTTAAAAGTAGGTTTGATTTTCTTTATGCTAAATATAGTGACATCAACAATGACATCATCCTTCACCTGTGATGCAGTAAGGTTTGGGCCGCCCATGTCTCCGTCTCGTTCTTCCTCCTGCTGTCTCTTTAAAGTGGCCAACATTTGCAGCTCATCTTCCTCATCTTCATCACTTCGTCTCAGCTCACACCTGCTGGAGCCCAAAGGTCGAACCCTTTCATCGACACTCACCTACAAGGCCCAAAATCTCATTACTTCATCAGTGCCACTTTGTAAAGGGAACGATCGTTGCTGGGTACAGCTCATTAGTAAGCAATCAATCAGAGCTTGCAGGCTAATTGGCACCCCATTAAGGCCAAGACATCTGCAGGGATGAACGCCTGCTGTTTGGAAATCTACTTATATGAAGTCCTACATGAACCTGGATCTATGAGAAACCTGCTAGAGAAGCTCAAGTGGACCTCAGCAGCAGATATCTGCCTGTTTGCTCGTTTTGAAAGTTAAAGTGATGTAGTTTTGAGGTATGTAACCCGACATCTGACCTCTGTGTTTAACCTGTATCAGTCAGTGGTGAACACACACACACAGGAACCCATTGCTTTGGGTTAGTCTGACGCTGTAACCAATGGGCCACAACTGTCCCCCATGACTGTTTCTTCTAACAGCACGGATAAAAAGCTTTTGTTCTTTTCTGTTTTCTTCTGAGAAACAGACCCCAGGAAATCTCACACACGTCTGTGGAGCATCAGACGATCTTGTGTTACAATGTCCCAAAAAATGTGCTTAGGTATGCCAAGATAGTTTGCATTTAAAAGTCAGAGAGTTCAATATCAACTCATGTCTCATCATTTTCTTCCAGTACAAAATTATTTGATTGATCCCACATTTACTTCTGTAGCTCTTTACCTAGAGGAAACCTTTATTTCTCAGAGATTGTTCTTTCATAGCTCAGTAGAGTTTTATTTAGATATCAACTTTGTCATAGATGACTTCCTAAAACAAGAAATGTACGAGGCACTAAATACTTTTTACTTTTTAGGAAAAAAGTTTCCATTTGTTCTCCATTTAATCTCAGTGCTGCCTTTGAGAAATAACTGAGACATCTCATCTGTGACTATTCTTTCTTATGAGTATCATCCACACTGTATGTCATTTGTGTTCATTTCTATTACCTCAGAAAACAGATTTTAGTTTTCTTTTTAAGGAAAAATAACCGAGAACTCCTGAACTATGAAAAAACCTCTTTCAAAAGCCAAAAACATTCCTTAAAAATCATGAAAACAAAACTACACTGTGTCCAAGCCATTCTCAGTAAAGAGATGCAGAGGCACAACCGCTCCCCTCGATCTGAATGGATTCAGATTAAAATATCCGGCCTCGGGGGGAGACGAGAGCCACACCAGTTCTGAAATTACAATAAGAACAGAGGCACTCATAAACAAGCCACTCGGTCTGAGTGTACCAATTCATCTAAAGTGTGTGCTTGATTTGATCCCTCTAACCCTGCGTGGATTGCATGCTAGCAACACTGAAAAACATTTCATGTCTGTGAACAGCTCGTGTGATTTGTGTGGGCTCTGCACAATTTCTCAGTGGTTGCTCTTTCATAGCTCAAAAGACTCATATTCGTATCAAATGTTTCTCTTTAAATGGAGTTAAGTATGGGAGCATGGAGCTATACAATGAATGTAGACTGTATATGTAAGATAATACACTATTTGATGAGACGTTTAAATTTATATTCTAACCCTCAATAATCTTCATTTTTAATTTGAGACTTTATTAACTTGGCATATCTGACACAGTTTTTGACACTGTTCTGAAATTATGTTCCTCTGAAATTTACTGGAGATGTATGCTGGACTTTGTGGGTCTTTCTCTCAGAAGAAACATCTAACACGCAGGAAAAATGTTTCTTTATGCTCTCCATTAGTTCTCATTGCTTGTCTAAGAGACACAATTGAGATTTTCAAGAGATCTCATCTGTATTTCAAGTATTTTCTTTGAAATTGTATATCCTGCTTCTCATTTTTGTTTTTCTCTGCCTAAATAATGTCTGGTTTTGAACTTTGTGTCAACTTGTGAACTTTGAAAAGATAAATTATAAACTGTGCTTACAGACCCTACCATCTGAACCCTCTCAGGACAGATCTCTCGAACAGATGCTCTGTTGACAGATATGCTGGTATCTTCATCAGGCAACGTTCTTCCAGCCCTGGAGTTATCTGGTCTGATTCCGTGTCTGGGGGTACTGGGTGAGAGGCAGCGAGTTGGTGCGATCCGCGTGGCCTCAGTTCTTCTGGAGGACTGATGTGTCTGATGTGTGGAGGTCTTAACCGGCTCAGGAGGGAACTTGGATGGTAATCTGTGTTTTTGTACAGGTGGAGGTGGTGGAGCAGTGGTGGAATGGACAGCACGTCTGTGGATGAGGAACTCGGTGTGCAAATCATCCTGTGAAAGCAGAACCAGTAGAGACAGAGAAGAAAAAAACAGCGAGAACATGTATGAGATTACGTGAGTGGCGCTCGCTCCTGGAAAATCAGCAGGTGTTCTTAGCGGTTGCTATGCGGTTGCAGGTTTGATTTTGGTGGTTGCTTACCTACCCAAGTCAAACGAGCCCACCTCTGAGTATCTTTAATATTATGATCTCCAAAAACATCTCCTTCTGTGTGAGTCTATGGGATATTTCATCTCATTTATCATCTGAGGCCCCAGAGGAACTTTAATACTTAGTGTTGGTGGTTTGTTCAAACCCCTTACAGCGACGCTTGCCTAAGCAAACACCACTAATTATGAAAAACCAAGATTAATAATGCTGTCACCTTAAATCATTACAGTTTGCGATAATAAAACAAGTTAGGAGAGACATTAATAAACCAAATTCCCCCCCCAAAAAATTTAAGTATTACATTTTACCAAAAAAATGACACACTTGTCATGGAAACATAAAGGGAATGATGAAATCCACTGCAAGACTTCAGAGCCGAGAACGCCAACACTGTCACAGATGAAACGCATTAATAGCCGCGCGTGAGACAGGCCGACGCGGGCGGAGTAACATCACAGTTACCTGTAATTAATCAGGGCGACTCGCTGCCGGGGAAGTTGTCTGTCTCTGCTCTGTTTTGCAACATATAAGGTCTTTAAACTAGTGAGGCTTTGATCTGTACTAATGGTCTTAAACAGCCAGCTTCACTCTAATGAGGACAACCTCAATAAAAGGGCATGGACAGCCGAGCCATCAGATCAGCCAGAGATTTTGTCTTGTTTCCTCATCTTTATGTCTCCACGAAGGCCCATTTGAAATGTTTCTGCTTTTTCGGAGAGACCGAATGTGTCACTGCTGCTCACTTACAGTATGAGAAATTCTGACAGCGGATAAACAGAAATATCAGTCTAGCACAGTTCTGCCTATCTGTGCAGCAGAGGTTCCACGCAATGTTCTCAAGATGTTTTGAAGTGGTTGTTAAGCTGTTGCAGATCATCTCCAGTAAAGAACGGCTTCATCTGTCTTTTGTTGACAACTCTGTGGCGTTAATGGAAGTCATTAGGTTCACATAATCACCTCTTCCACCGGCGGAATTGATTTAATATCACGCAGGTGCAAGTTATAAAGATGCAAAATAAACATTATGTTTGAAATATTCAAGCAACTCCAATTTCTCAATGGTAATAAGAAGATAAATGCTGATGTCTACATCTTGTTTCCAGCAAGACACAAAAAAATGAGAAGTTAGAAATATATCAAGGGCGTGGAAGGAAGGAATAAACAAACAATAAAACTGTCAGTGGTATCAATCAAAATCTGTAATTAAGTGCATCAGAACATATGTATGCCAAACCGAGGCTGATTTCCCAGGAGGAGACAAAACAGACGAAGAATAAATGAATGACGCAGGTCTCAATGGGCAGAGAACTGATGAGCACCATTGAGCCGAACGCTCGCACAAGAAATGAACTGAAGTGATGAAAACTGATGGTTTTCTTCATAGACCTAATTGAACAGCAGGGCCCCTGGGGGCCCAATCAAATTGTGCATTATTACCAGATGACTCTGAAAAAATCGCACATGATGGGAAACATAGAAAGAAAAGAGATTCATTCTGGTGTATTGACACAAGAAATAGGAGAATTGTTTGCGTGTGTTTTGTGTAGATGTATACGGTGTGATGCAGCGGAGCAGAAATCTTCCACAGGTGTTTTCAGAAAAGCGCTGATGGCTGGAAAGTTTCCTGAAGGACGTCACATGTAAACACAGCTGGATTTTACTGCCTCTGTGTCTCTGTTTCCTGGATGCATTTACTGCACAAGGAAAGACTCACATCTGTGAGTTTTCTGGGAATGATTGTTTATTTTTTAGATTTGGATGTTGCTGGAGTTTTGTGCATCACCTCCCTGGATTAAAAAATAACAAAGATAAAAATAAAAGATATAAAAGAATAAAATAAATAATAAATTATTAAATCATCAACATTATTAACAGTCATTTACAAATAATCAAACACTTATTATTTATTATCAATAAAAATGGGTTTGGTCATATTTAATAATTTTTTAATAATTCTTAATAATATTTAAACATTGTTTAAATTAATCCACATTATTAATAATCCACTGAAAAAATTACATTTCTGTTCCTCATGAACATTGTAAAATAAATATAATTTAATAACTGGACATCAGAGTCTATAATAATCATTTCTGTTCATTACTGTGAAAGTCTTGTAAGTATGTATGATGTATTTGAACACAATACCTCTTCACTCTCACTGCCCACAAAATCGTCCTCCGGCCGAGCGTCTTTGCGCTGACCATCTGACATCAGCTTGTGACCTTTAAGGCCAAAGGTCAAACCCTCAAGTGGGTCACTGCTAGTCTGATTCCGTCGGGCTGAATGAGGGCAGGAGGAGAAAGTGAAGACTTCCTCTTCGGACTCTTCATCGCAGAGCGAGAGCTCCATTTCTGTGTCACAAAGGTCAGAATCATCTGCAGCCGCCTCACGCTCAGGAGGTGGAGAACACGGAGCCTCCAGAACTGACCCAGATGTATCCGTACCACAACCACTGTCTGTAGAAATTGGAAGAAATATTAGCATGTGTTGCCATATTTTGCTGAGTAACAATCTCTCTGTCTCTCTCTCATCTGTCTGTATGTCTGTTAATTTGTCCATCCATGTTGTGGTATCAGATTTTCACTACAAACTTATCATAACCAAATGTTCATTCATGCTTACAGTATTATTGTGGTTAAATAACAAAACAATAAACAAAAGTTACTCTTTGATAACTTAAAAATATGTATAAAACTGAAACTCATTGACTGTCAGCACAGTTTGATTGTTTATTGCTGTCAAAGTTCAGCTTTTCTGCAAAAATCTGTCTCAAGTAAAACATGCACTGATGATTTTATGCTGCGCATTGAGAAAACATGAATCATTTCTGCTCAGATCCCCCTCAGGGACCCTCCAATGTCTCACATGTCTGTAAAAAAATCAATAATAAAGATCTAATTACGAAACATAATGTTTCATCTTCATTTTTTACACCGCCGCTCGTGTTTCTCGTCTGCGTTTATTTTAATAGGTGCATGCAAATAAGAGCGTAACCTGAATCCTTGAAGACTGAGATGAATTCTGCAATGCTTGAAAATTTACAGCACGCATCCAGCCGCTTTCATTTCTGCTAAATTTGATAACTGCGGCATTATGCTTTAACGATCCCCTGAAATATACATAAATGCTGGAGACGTGTTGAAAACGATATTTTAAAGAAGTGGATGGAGGAAATTTACATTTGCAGTCCTGAGAGAATAACAGCAAATGGAAAATAGCATTAACTTTGCCATAAAAAATAGCAATAAGTGTGTGTGTGTGTGCATGTGTGTGTGTGCATGTGTGTGTGTGCATAGATTAAGGGGTGGGGGGTGTTCTGGCTGCCCCACTGGCACAAAAACAGCATCATTAGCAGACAGGGAGCAACGGTACAGTAAGATCATAATTCAGAAGCAGTGATGTGTGTCTGTGGGGTCTGCATGCCCTCGTACTACAGAGAAGACACCCAGAGAGCAGGGAGCAAAAGGCACCACAGAGACCAAGTGATGAATTTGCAGTGTGAGAGAACACTTTGATCTACTTCAGCAAAACGCACAGCGGCAAAAAAGTCTCAGCAAACTACTGTGAACTGTGATCCGAGCTTTCTTCACTCACCCGGAGAGCAGGGCGAAAAGGGCATCGTTGTGCTTTAAATGACTAGAAGCTTACCTCATGTGCAGGGTTCTATGTGGTGACACTACATTTCCCATAATGCAACCTTGCTGTATGGGAGATGAATGCGGTGTCATAAGTCCCTGTGCAGAAATTGTATTGCATTGCGATAGCTCATAATATTTAATTGAGTCCTCAGCTATGTTTTATTTAAGTGTCAGTTGCGTCTCTAGTGTTTTGTTTAAAACGTCTCTGGAGAAAAAGAAACAAATGAAGCCATTGTTGACATACAATACAAGCTATACAATTATTATGAATTTCATATTCATTACAGACAGACCTGAGATGTTGAGACTTAAGTATGATTCTCAGTTTGTTCTGTTTAATCTCACTGGGATCTTTGGATAGCAATCTAGCTTTAAAAGCGAAAGCAACGATTGGATGTTATGGTCACACACAGAAGATAAATATAGACCACTGACTATCACTGCTTGCTATCATGATCTGAAGACACTTTCAATCAGCATGAAATAAAATCTGATAAAGATTGTCTAACCCGCCTTAGTCTTAGTCTGTATGAATTGCTTGTGGCTTGTATTATGTTCTGTTTGTTTTGCTCATGAGCAGAGATCATAAAGACTCCGTCAGCGGAACAACTGATTACATATTATTATGAAATATGAAAAACCACAACATAATGACCATGTCAGATAAAGTGAAGTAAAGTCTTTATTAAGCTGCTCTGAGAGTAGCGCTTCATCTAATTAAGGCATGCCCGCTCGCAGGGCCACTCTCAGTGCTGCTTTCCCTCTTGTCATTCCGAGGGGTTTAGCATATTTCGATTCCTGGCACGTTTTTGAACAGGCTTATATTGTAATCACCTTTTCTAATTGCCCACGGTGCACGCTTGCCTGAACCCCAGAGACATTGGTTCTGACCTACACAGTGTACTTAATGTCCCATTACCACTAATGAACTCTCTTTGCGCGGCTAAAGGGAAGTCACAGTTAGCCCCACTCTGCGGGGAACGATTGTTAGCAACCGTCGTGTTCTCGGTTCTGGCCTCAAACCGGCGGTCGCTCATTTGGTTACTTTGGTTTGCGAGACCTTTGCTGCTCGGAGATGCGCGAAGCTGAACTGTGGTGAAGTGTTGTGAAGATCGATTTAGTTTCAGAAATATATTTTGTTGTGTTCACAACAGTTCGATCTACTTGTTCACAAATTATTGGGATTTTGCAATATCACTGTAAAACACTGTGAAATGTGAGTTGAAAATGTGCGTTGTGTTGCACATGTGGTGCTAAAAATGTTCTGATTTTGTTCTGGTTTCAAAAACGTGGGTGTTTTTATTAGCCATTTCTCTAAATCTTTTCAACATGTTGTTCTTTATGGCTTAGGTCACTTCTTGAATGTATCGCCATAGATTTTTTTTATTATAGCCTAACTACAGCATGAGCAATACTATAAGTTATGCTTGCCTTAGCAGGCACCACTATGATCCCTACACACATATGAGAGTTACTGTAGATGTCAGGTCATTTAATACACTGAAACTAGCACTTTAAATTTCCCTACTAACATATAAAGCACATAATTACTCACCTTGCCGATTCGGATCAGTTAATTTATCCTCCGCTGTTGAATCTGTTCTTTGAAGCTCTGGTCCCCCCTGGTTCAGGCTAATTTTGCCATGTTCCTTATCTTACAGTAAAATATGAGACCAAAATAAAACATAATGACTTTGTAGAACTAGCAAAAGCAACAAGGAATTAATTATCGTGGGAGTCAAAGGCTTAGAAATAAAAACAATTTGATTGTGATTTTTTACGATCACAGAAGACAAAGTATCAATGTTCTACTGAAATAAATGAAGAGCTCTTATTAAAATCCAATTATCTGGAAAATGTCAAAAGGAACCTCTTTAAATGAAGAGACAACAAGTGGGTCTCAACTTATCCTTCCTTCTCTTTAAAAGTCAATGAGGTCAGATTTGTACCCGTGTTTGTTTTGTTGTGGATTCTCTGTGGACGTCGGGAGCTTGTTCTCTCTGCTGAAGGTTTGTCAAGTGGAGGCCGTGGCTGTACGTTTTCAGGTCCACCTGCGTTTGGAAACAAATTCAGAAACGGTGTTTGGATTTCTTACTGTTTTATACATCAGCTAAACATCTATCAATACTTAAGTATAGTTTAAAACTACAACTGTACCAACTTTTTGGGGTTTAAAATGAACAAACATCAGTTATTGAGTAAATACAGATCAGTGGTCAACACAACTTCAGTGGTGAGTCTATAGTAATGATTTATAATTTAAGCTGTCTAGTCTGATTTGGTTTATTTAACTTGTATGTAAACTGCAATTTTGTGTTGTAAACGGAGATGGCAGTAGAGAGGCATAGATAGCAGCAGTAGATTTTAAATATTGAAATATTTTTAATATTTGTTATTTTTAAGTAAAGTAAATAAAAATATGTTTGCCTGGTATGTTGAGGCTCAGTTCAGACTTTGTTCTGTCAACTTTCCTGTTTGCTGATGTTGTGCTGCTCTTTCTTGCAGTTAGTGGAGGAGGTCCAATGACCTTTGACCCAAACGCAATATGGGAGGAGTCTCGAGGCGTCGGACCCCTCGTGACGGCTACCCTGGTACCACCTGTCTCCTCTAGCAAACAGACAAGTGCAAATCTATTTCATATCTGCTTAAACGTATTTCAACATCTGCCATTCAAGCAACAGATGATATATATATCAAAATATCCCAAATAATGACAGTATTTAGACTAACAATACCACAATACTGTCAATGAAAATACGACTGTCTTCAGATTCAGGCTAATATTTTGTGAGGCCCTTTCCATCTGTTGGTTTGGAACCAGCGTATCTTCGATTGTTATTTACCGCAACGCTGCAAGGATAAACAGTGTTAAGGTTGAGACAACCTGGCAACAAAACACAAAATACTGCCATTTGTCATTTCCATATAACAGCGAGCTCAGTATCCAAGGCTGTGAGCTGTGACTACCGCGTTTCAAGCGCAAGGCCTGCTGTTTTTCATACGTTGTTGCTAGGAGATGAAAACATGAATAATGTGTAAGACTGCAGCCCTTTATCACAATTTTTGTATATGTAAAAACGTTCTGAAATAAACATAAGTGTCCAACACCTGAGGTCAGCGTTACATTAATATCTCGCTGGGGCGAGTTTGACACGCGTGAGGGCATTATGTGAGTGATTCTGTAGAGTCTAAGGTTAAGGTGACAACAGTCTGGCACTGTAGTATGAGGCCAGCAGATGTCTGGATAAATAAAAAAACCTGAGAACAGCTATGAAGGTCTCAGTGGGCTTACAGAATGGACAGGTATGTGACTAAAGACACATGATTAGAGCTCTCTTGGCAAGCGATGTCTATCGTCAGCAAACTAACAGACAAGAGCTAGCAGGAGAGTTCTGCAAAGGTCTCTGACCTTCTGTTTGGCAAAGAACAATGAAAAACACAAAACTTTCGGTTCAGCTCAGTTCAACCGAAGACAAAAAAACAACGGTAAACTTGTACACATGTAAATGAAGGAAAGAAGGGAATTATGGGAGGTAAACGATGAAGGGTTTGTATTTGCATGCGGAACTGATTGTACCGGAATCAGAGTTGGCAGGTGCGCCCTTCAGTTCAACATGTCCCAAAGTTTTCATGTTCACCAGCTGGTAAATATGCTCAACTTCCCCGGAAAACTGACAACTCCTTGGGATCTCTTCTCTCGGACCGTTTCTTATTTCCAAACCTTTAATAAAAGAAATTAACAAAGAATAAAAAAAAGAAATGAACAAAGAACCTTTAATAAAAGAAATGAATAAAACAAAGAATTATTAAAATATTAAATTTGATTACATATATATTTAAATATACACATAATAAATAAATAAAGATAATACTTTGGAGATGGTTCAAACTTTTTCACATGATTTTCACATGTAAAAATAGAATAAAATTTGATACTGTAAAATATATTTTTAAAATTAAGAGGGAAAATTTACACCATTAGGTTTGATGGCCTGCTTGACTTTTAATATGTTTTATTGTAACGTGAGCCAGAGAAAAATACATCAAATAAAACTTTTCCCAAACCTCTATCTGTGTAGTCCTCAGGTTCATTCCTCATAGTGAAGATTCGTCGAAGCTTACAGCAGGCCGAGATGATGATCCCATCCAGAGACAGGAAGTGCAGTCCTCGGAAAATCTCAGTGGTCAGCGAGTCCAAATCAATGCACAGATTACACCACTGCGCACACACAGCAGAACCTCATCATAAAAGCAGCCTATTTCTGTGACCATTTTACAAAGTATGCCATAGAAGAACCCGTTTCTGGTTCCCCGAAGAACCGTCAAAGGTTAGAACCATCTTTAACCATCAAACGAAAAAGAACCGTTTAACCTTTTATTAATCTAAGAAGTCTTTTTCTCACATTGTGAAACAGAAAGGTTCTACAGATGTTAAGGATCCTTACAGCTGAAAATGGTTCTTCTATGCCATTTTGCTGAGTCAATATTTATTGATCCGACAGCTTTAGCAGAAAATTCATGTGGAGATCGTACAGAAATGGGACTTACGGTACTGCGCTTGAGACAGGTTAGAGGTATTCTCGCATGTAGGGGGGTGGCTGAGAGCTCTTTATGAACTGTAGACAGATAAAGTCTTCTCTTCAAATGCTCCTCATCTGTCACTCTGCAAGACAGCATGAAAAGTTCATAGTGCTGCTGTGTCAGACAGATGGGCCCGATCTTTAACCGGTTCCCGGTGTGGGAGTCGTATCTACATGTGTGAACGTGTGAATTCATTTGCTCTCCGTGGTGACAAACCTCTGCACTTTACTTGCTCTTCATCTGTATGAATACGTGTTGAGTAGCTTTACAGATATGGCAGGCAACAGTTCTAGTAAAGTTTTCAAAATGACATGGTGGTATTCTCAGCTAACGGTGAGCGTTTCAAAAATGTTCTAGCTGTAACCTTAGAAGAATGTTTCCTAACATTGCATATCACAAAAACAACAGCTTTAATCCAAGGTTATTTTGATCATTTTTAAACCGTTAAAAACAAACGTTTTTGTAAACTAATGGAAAATTAGGGAAACATTTTTACAACCTACAACTGTTAGTAGGGACTCACAGAAACTCAGTGGAGAAATCTTTCCCCAGAGGAACATTGATCTGTAGAACGAGGAACTTCTGAATGAGACCAACTGCAGAAAAACATGAGATTTGAACAGACAGCAGTGGTCATTTAAGAACACAATCACTCCATACAACAACCACTATATACAACAGTACAATCACTCTACACAACAACCACTATATACAACAGTACAATCACTCTACACAACAACCACTATATACAACAGTACAATCACTCAACACAACAACCACTATATACAACAGTACAATCACTCTACACAACAACCACTATATACAACAGTACAATCACTCTACACAACAACCACTATATACAACAGTACAATCACTCCACACAACAGTTGTATATTTCTACACAACAGAACTTATTATATTTTTGTGATTAATCTGACTTCACACATAGGAACAAAGAAGTCTAGAGGCTTTTGACCAAAATAGAACCTTGAATCATCCTTTTTATTCATCTAAGCCCTGAGCTGGTTTTTCATTTACTATAAATATAAAAAGTTAAATATAAATGCAGGGCATTTATCTGTTTTATTCCCGTTTAAACTGAACTCACGGGCCATCTTGCCATCTTTTGGTAACTGCATCTTGTGCGTCTGACTGCTTCCGTCCAGACTGTAAACGAAACCCTTTACCTCCTTATCAAACACCTGTTAATAAAACAAGTCAATAATAGTAAAAAGTCGAATAATCTTCCTTTAGAACTAGATAACTAACTGTTTAGGGATCCCATTTACAACTGCATTGCATATATGAATATAACCATGTACTGTAACTGCTACACAATGTATTTTATGGCCAGAGGTAACAGTTTCTCTCTCTTATACTGAATTTTACACACATACTTTGGTTATTGAAGGTTTCTTGCCATATAGTCTCCATTTAGCCACAGGATCTTTTCCTTGGGCACTGAAGACATCAACCATGGATCCACCCTGCAGCGTTACACACAACAAATGACTCACAGGAAACGTTCTGGGGATGTTGGCTAACGTTCTCTAAAAGTTCTCAAAAACGTTCTTGCATTAACGTGAGTAGATCGTGTTCAACGTGAAATGCAACATATCTAAACGTTAGTCTTGACGTTAATACTATAAAACTGGACACTTTGAACCTTCCCAAATAACGCACAGTAATGAACTATTACAGTGCTTAATGGAAACGTTAGGAAAACGTTCGTACAACCGAAAACTGTTGGCTGTCATTATGTAGAGTAAAGAACGAAACCAGAATGTTTAGTTCTTACTTTACCTGATAATCGTTCCTAAACATACTTCCAAACGTTTAAAAAGTCACGACTTTTATCGATTTGTGGTGATAAACAACAGGTGCAAAAACAAGCAAATCCAACAAAAGCGAAATCATGCGACTATTTCCACGCAACAAAACCAAACATGACGACGTGGAGAAAAACACTCTGTCGTCCAGACTTTTTCTGCTCTGTTCATTCATTCATCCGTTCATCCGATCTGTTTATTTAAAGTGGTAGTTTGTTAGCCAGTAAAGCTAATACGCTAGGGGTGCAGCGGCGGGTCGTTGCTATGGCAACGGGACGCCGTCGCCCGTCCAGACGGCGCCTGCATTTAAAGCGTCGAGATCTATAGCCTGTTTTAGCCTGTTTTAATTCATACAGTTTCTTGGTTTTCTGCTTGTGATTCAGAGAATAAACATATTATTGTTGCTGAATGCGAGAGATTAAACTCTTCACGTTTCTCCTCTGGAGACCGAAGCACTAACAGAGTATTAGCATCCATTGTACAAAAGCATCAATATTATCTGTTTGGTTTCTGTTTCTAGGGAGAGAAGCGTGTCCTGCGTTTGTATGTGACAAAGGTTTAACCATCCTGAGCAGATGGAGAGTCTTTACATGCATTTCAATACTAATGACGCTCTCCAAATTTGATTTTGGAAGGTTTTTAATAAGTCTATTACTAAGCAATGTAAATTAAGGCCATTGTCACTGAAGGTCAAATATGTAATATGTTGGCAGCTTGGAATATACCTGAATAGACACACACACACACACACACACACACACACACACACACACACACAATCAATAAGATTACAACACCGGCCACAAAGACTGCCAGTGCATAATGAACGCAAGCAATCTGTTGAGTATTGAAAATAATTACCCCGGGTTCCAGTAATTCCCATGGTGACGGGTGACCACCGAGCTGTCATATTCTATATGTATGCAAATACTCATTTACCCAATTCTATGTGTTGAAATGGTTGCAGAATTCATGTTTGTGTTATTGCTAATGTTACTGTAATATGTGCACATTGTGAGTTGCAATGCATAATATAGTATGCACAATATAAGGTTGTTTGTGTTTTTAATATACTGTAGGTACTGTACAGCATGAACGAAACACTATTATTCAATTATCCATTTGTTTTGGTGGGTGTGTTCACACAGTATAGAGTGGTGTGTTTAATAATTAATATTTTCTCCCAAATTCCTTTAAAGATCCCTCTGCCATTTTTAATAATCGTGCACCTTTAGCATTTAATTAAAATGTTTTTGAAACAAACAATTAAAATTTCTACATTGGTAAAGTCTTGCTGGTAGTTTCATTATAACCACAGGATATTAATATCTAGGAATATAAAGGCCAATATCCATAAACATTTACTCAGTAAAAGTGTGATTTTATTACTCTGAAAATGTTTCTACAGATTTCTGAGGACTAAAGTGTTTCTGTACTGAAGACAATTATCAGCTGTACTTAATTATATCATTTTCAACACCACAGAATGTAAATAAGACAAATAGACTTTTCCATTTAATTAAATTAGTCAAGATCGTACATATTGTTCATCAATAAGATTGAATTTCATACATTACCAAACCAGAATCTTTGCACATTTGTTTGCATTAAAGTGGCTGTTGTCTTAGCTTTGCATGTTTTAATTTTTAATATGATATAAGTAGTTGGTGGAATGTTTAATAAACATTACAGAAAAAAATGTCTGAAAAACATTTTAACCAACAAAAATGACTGGACTTTAGCCTGTCAAGAATCACGTTTGTGCACAACATGAATTATACCCTAAATGAGATCTTTGTAATTTCTTTGTGTGGTAACAGCTTGTGATGTTTTTGTTTCCTTATCTTAAGGTAAACCAATTGAAGGAAAATAATTGTGTTGATAAACTATTTCAGATTTTCTGCCCCTTGATGGTGTTATGTGGAGAGGAAGTTTTGTTTCTCACTCTGTACAGAACACATGTAAACAAGCTGTTAATAAACTGTGAATTATTCACTGACAGTAAGGCAATATGAGATTGCCCCAACAGGGAAACAAGTTCCTTTAAACAATTAATCAGTGTCTCTTGTTTGAGTGAGGTGTGAAATTTTCCTCTAATGAAATGATGGGAAAGTTATTTTAGACTGTCCCAGTGCCATTTTCTCTAGTATGGCACATGGTATTAGTAATTTACATTAAATTGTACATTCTAACGTTGCTAACATATTTGTAGTTGTATTTAGAATCAATCTGCTCTCAATTCACTAGGCTGTATTTTGTATGCTAAGGCAAAACCGCCATTTGCAATATTTAAGTGACAAAACAGAGACAAACTTAAACATGTAAGGGAGCAAAAGCTGGCCTGCACAGCCCTTGCATAAACAAAGAAAACTCGGGGACATAAAACGGAGGGGTATTTATAAAGGAAGTAATGAGTGTGAAACAGGATGCAGGTGTGAACAGTTAAGGTCAGTCCATAGGTGGGTGCGCCATCACATGGCTGGGGTCATAAATTGCAGCTGATTGGATATTGGTTATTTTTGACAGCCCTAACACTTTAATATTAACATTACTGCTTCTGTTTTTGGATTTACAGTGCAAAATCAAAACCCTCATTGTGAAAGATCTTGGCATGCAAACCAACAACAGTGATAAAACAAACACACACAATATAATGTTTCCATGCCAGTGAGTGCGAACGACTTACACTGTGCAAAAGTGGGAGTTTTGACAGTTGTTCAGCAAGATCTGTGATAAAAAGCGAGTGAGTTCTCAACACTCAAGCAGTGCTAACTAGTATTAATGACATGTTCTTCTACATCACATCTTCTCTGTTTCCTCAAGCATACATTGTTCCTCTTTAACAAAAATGACCCAGATATGTCTGGAGATGTTAAAGTTAAAAAGCCAATTGAGTTACTTTATCGTTTTATTTGACATGTGATTTGCTCATGTTGGTTTATCGTTGTTCCAAACCCAAACAGCAAAACTGTAAAGCGGCTTTAATATTGCGTCAGAATGTGCGTTGTGAAATCTATTAACTTGTAATTTCCAAAATGTTTCATCCCCTTTTAAATAAATATGAGTCTGTTGGTAGGCTAACTGGAAAAGGAGCTCAGCGGATTCGGAAATGTCAAAGGTTCGAGTGGAGTGAAACTCTAAAGCCAAAATACATTAGAAAGCTTTCTGAAACCAATCAGCCGTGACGTACAATGTTAGGGACCCTGACACAGATTGTGACCCATGTCACGTGCATCATTTCTGACTGACTGACTGTGTGTTATGACAGAAGCTACTAAGTACATGGCCAATACCAGGTGAAGGATACAGATTATGGAAACACGTCCTGTTAGTATGGATGTCCCAGGGGACATTACAGAGTCATGGGTTGCTATAATAATTGTGAATAACTCAAAACCAACACATTCCTTTGGGAATTTGTATCTGACATTAAACGTAAACACATTAATATTTATTAACAGATATATTTTGCACGTTTGCATTTGGTTTGAAAGAAACATAAAGATATGCTATAACAAAAAATATAAATGTTTTAAATATATTTTAAAAACGTTAATCTATTAAAGCGACAGCGGCAATAACGCAAGTAACCATAGCAACGTAAGGAAATATTAAACATGGCGGCGCCCATTACGACTGAAGTTTTCATAACAAGTGACGCTAGATAATTTAGCAACACAAAATCCTTCAAAACTAACAGGACTTTAACGAGAGACTGTATCTAAAGCTTTCTGAATATTAACAGGATGTCAAACTCCTGTCTACGTTTCTGTGAGTTACCTGCGCACCACACACGCACACACACACACACACACACACACACACACACTGGGCATGTGTGTATGTAGTGAGATTCTTGCATTGCATGAAAACTAGTATATTTGTGGTTTAAAGTCAGTTTGGTTTGTGTGTTGAAAACGATTTGTGTGTCATGCGCTATAAATCTGTGTGGCTTTAGAAGTTACAGCACAGCGTCTTCGGTCAAATCTCCTACCTGTCAGCAATGGTCTTAAAAACATCATGAAGGCGGTTCACTTCAAGTCTATTAAATGAATGCGCAAAAGCTCCTTGCAGTGGAGAGGAAAAGGGCCAGAATTGCCTCTTGAGTTACAAGCACAGAAATCAATAAACAGCTTCCACCTCAGTTTACAGTCGTTTACTATAGACATTCTTGTTTGTTTCTGTTCATTAGATGCATTAAATCGCTTTGGGTTTTAACCACGTGTGAGTGTAACACTGCAATAAATGCTTATAAACTTTATTATGGCAGGTAAAACAACAATGTACCTTTAGTCCAAATGTGTTTTTTACTAATGTCGTTTCGGTCTTTACATTCTGTTTCAAGGCACAAAACTAAAATTAGAATTTTTTCCTAATGTTTGTTTGTGCAGCTATAACAGATTGTCTGTTTTTATGCATCTTTTTGTGGATTGGGAAGAAATCTGCTTGACAATTGATTGACGAATGTCAGAATAATCTTTTGAGGGATATTTTTGTACAATATTTTGTGTCCAATCCAGACGGTAGTAAGAAATTCATATAAATATGAACGCAGAAATATATTCAGGTCACTGTGTTTGATGAGGGTAATGTAAATACAAAATAACAGTGTAGAATGTAGTAGTTAAATCCCCTGTGCTGTCCTAAAATATTCCTCTTTTTTCCAAAAGGAAAACTAGAACTACAAGCATTTTTCTCTATTTCAGGGGAATAGCATGTATTATTCAACATGGTGCATGTCCTGGAAAAACAATGATGGTGCGGAAAATATTTTTCAAAGACTGATTTATACGTACAGAAGGTTAAGTTGCTTTTTCCACAATATAAAGATTACATTTTATAAAAGGCTTTTATCACCATGTAAAGCAACTGCCACTTAAGATATTCCTTACAGTTTACCTTAAACCATCTTCATGCAGTTTTGAGCATTATAGTCATATAGTCATATGAAAAACTGACACTGTATGAGATAAAATCAGTCAACCAGCCTTCTTATGTTGTCATCCATCTTAGTGTGTATAGAGCACATATGCTGCTTACCAAGAATGTAACCAGAAATTGGGAGACCAGATTGGAAATGAGAGAATCAGTCATTGAAAAAGCAATATTGATCCACCATGGTAAAAAATGACTTAACAAAAGTATAGAAATGACAGAAAAGTATCCCTTTATCAGAAGAAAGCCAGTCATGAGCTCTGAGGTAACTTTACCAAAGCGCATAAATGTTGCAAGATATTGTTCTTTATTAATAGGCCACTAAATATAGGATTCATTTTGCATGCTCCCGAAATAGGACAGGAAAGGTCACAGAAAAACCAATACGAGAATGAGGACATTAATCACATATTTCTCAAGGAGAATTAAACTGACCTTTTGGCAGGCAGAAACATGCCGAAACTTCTGCTCACAGGAAATATGCCACAGTAACAAACGCCGCTCTAACAGCGATATAAAAGCTGGGATTTAATCAAGCATATTGTTATTTATTTATTTCCTTTATTTTTCCAGGAAGTCCTTACCAAGATGGCCATACCAAAGTTTTACGGCCCTCTTATGTAATTTTACATAAGCATACAAAGCCAGAGACAAATTGTAAACAAGCAAAGCAATCAATAGTCAATAAATGAATTAAAACAATGAATTGACTTTTATAGTTCTGAGGAACACAAAAGAAAACATGTAAAATACGCTTGTAACCAAACAACAGTGGTACCCACTGACTTTTATGTACGCAAAACCACTAAAACATTTCTCCAAATATCTTCTTTTGTGTTCCACAGAAGGAAGAATGAGTAGAAAGGTGTGGATGTACATTTGTTTATATTTTTGAGTAAGCTGTCCCTTTAAAAGCCTCTAGGTCAAGACAATAGAATAGAATGTTGTTTCATAAGTAGGCGGTTATGTTCTTGAGAATAACAAGCATTGATTAAGTGTGTGTGTTGAGATGTTCGTCTGTTTTGTGTTGTAGGTTTAGTGTTTGGGTTTACAGGTTAATGTGGAGCAGTGGCTTTGTGGTCTGCACAGGTGTTCTGACATATTGAGCTGTTATTCTCATGGGAAACCAGGTTTTAAATCCAGCCTGGGTCATGTCATCATACTTATCCCCCCTTCCTGCTGTGATTTCCTGTACTGTCAATACAAAAATGGCAAAATGTCAAAATAAAGTACAGGTTTGTGGAATAAAAAAATGAACAAGATGTTTCTGAAGTTGTTGGAAATGTGATTTCAGAACGCTGGAGGCTCGTATCATATCTCCACACTCGTCCGACTTAATTAAACAGACGGGACGTCCGTCTTTCTAATGCTGTTGTGTTCTCTGACCCCCCCTCCAAACCCCTGTATCCATCTACAGCAAGCTGCCCAATCTGTCTCTCTCTCACTCTGTGTCTCTGGTAGCGATGACTAATCCTTCTGTTTGGAGCCTCCGGCGTTGCGACAGCTCCCGCTCGCATACTGACCTTTTCCCCGCTCCCCTGGATTACTGTACACTTTTAGATTACAGTACAAAACAGAAAAGTATGAGAGTTCTGACTGCTCCCGACCTTTGACTTTGCAGTTAATGAGTTCCATTTGTGTTTTCCAGCAAGTCAGGGATGGAATATAGAGGTGAAAAAGCAAACAAAACATTTGGTGCATCAACTTTCCAGGGGTTTGGAAAGGGTGGGTGTTTCATTACGCATCTTCATAAACGCATAAACCTCTTCTTTTTCACAATTTTTTTAAATTCACTTTTTTACATGTTAAAAGTGAATGAGGACAGGGGCTGTCAGTTTCCAAGATCACAAAAACATGTGGTCCATTAAACCTGTGCACTGTTTTTTAACGATTCTAAAGCCTAGAAAATGTAGAAAAAATTGACCTCTTTTTAAAAAATGTTCAGTAAAATGATGCACAAAACCTGAACCTAAATGTTAATCCTAACCCTTTAATCTGATTGGTTGTTTGCAGTTCCAACAGGTATTTGGATTCAACAATATCAACATTCTTCAAAATATTTTTCACAAAAGAAAAAAGCTGAAGATATTGGAACAACATGAAATTGGGCACATTTTTAAATTTGATTGGATTTTGAAGTGCACTAGTTATTCGTTTTTTCTCTAACAAACACTGTCTAGTTTTAAATATAGACATCTATAATTCTGAGTTTCCCAGACAAGAGAAAGAACAACTTCCCATTAAAAGCAGTCATTAGATCCGGCCTCTCTCTTAGATCATTTATCTCACGAGCATGCGTGATGAATGCACCAACTCTCAGCCATGATCCATGTTCCTGACCTCTAAAGAATTACATTATCAATTAGAGATATCTGCCGTGAGGCAGCTGTGTGCAGCACAAGCTATACATCTCATGAGAACTTCTCAGCACCTTCAGCATTAGGTTGACACACAATCTCTGACCTCCTTCTGTGAAGCTCTTGAGCAACGCAGTCAGATGTACAAACACTCATAACTCTGCTTTTGTTGATGACGTTTCTGTCAGTGAAAATATGTCACGACAATGAATCGCAGACTTTTTTGTCCTTTGTTTTGTCCACGGCGGTACTCAGCTAACAGGGAACATCCTCAGAACATTGGCTTAATGTTTTCTTAAAATTATCTCAAGGTAACCAAAGAGTTTTCTGCAGTAATGTCAGTTAATCATTTGATGTCATTTATATTAAACATTGTTCTTAAGTAGTTAGTGGAATGTTTTTTAAAAAGTTACAGAATAAATGTTTGGATAATGTTCTTATGACAGCAATTTTAAAATTTTTAACTTGTGCATTTTTAAATCTTACATTTTTAACGTTTTTGTTACTTAATAAAAATGTAAGTGAAACGTTTTTACAACATTAATTTGTTCGTCAGATAATCTGAACAAGACGTTTCAAATATTAAATATTGGTCTGTATTTAATATTCGCTTACATTCAGAGATAAAGAGAGTTTTTTATATATTTATTTGTAAGCTCGGATGGATATTGAATCTTCGCCCACGCTATTGTTTGAAGAAGACGTGAAATGTAATTACTGTTTATGCGCAGGGTAAATTAAAAGCACCTTTAAATGCCATCCCAAGGCCAGATTTGATTGTTCATGTAATTGCTACAAAACAGAGCTGAAGCAAAACATTTACACACAGAATGCGTGCTGATATCTGTGTGTGTTGCTTATCAATTGGCTATGAGATTTCACAGAAACGGTTCTTGGTTTACAAAGACATATTCATTAGAATTCCATGGACACTTATTATTTTGCGCTTTAAAAAAGGCTTTTGTCTCGTAGGTAGATGCAAGCGTTATTCAGCTCATACTAACGCAAGTTGTTCATGCTTTACACGCTGGATCCGTGAAAGTCTTACATTCTTTGTTAAAGGATTTTCTTGGTTAAACTCAGGTTAGTATTTTGCTTTCAGAAAGCACAAAGAATAATTTTGACATGTTTTTCAAGCAAAACAACCAATCTTACGTTTAACCAAGAACATTTTATTAACAAACCACAATCTGAGGAAAAATATTGAGCTATGTTTTGTTTAAATGTATTATTTTATCAATGAAGCTTACATTTCTCTCTGATCTGTATAAATGTTAGCATTGCTGAGCACAATATAAGTTGTGTTGCTGGAGAAGAGATAAAAATGTTGGCAAAAATGTGTTTTCAATAAATGTGGCATTCAGTAAGTAACTTTGCCTGAAGTGGACTGATGTAAACATGGGGTGAGGAGCAATTTTGTGCAAAAAAAAAAATAATTCATGGCATTGTCAAGTAAAAACTTTTCATCTTTTTTCCACATTTTCAACACAGTCTCACTTTTCGCTACAGCGGACTGAACTCTGTTTGTTCAGCTAATGACACCATCACACTTACTCTGTTGAAAAAGCATAATGCTGGTTTATTTTCCATTTTAGCAAGTTTCTATCTCTGTTTTTTACAGGCCTTTTGACTGTTGCATCACGCCATTGTTACATTGTAATATTTAGAACTTAGAAGTGATTTTTGGCTTTAGTATCTTTGTATTCCTGTTTAGTTTGGCACTGAAATTACATATCATCGGATTTTAAGACTATTTGAATAGTTTTTTTAGTACTGACATATTCCCAACACAATATCAATACCCACAGCATTCAGTCTTAATGAAAATGAGGTGTTCTGTACAAAAAACATTATCCAATGGTGTGTATGGCCTAGGTGACATCATCCAAAAAGGGGTGGGGCTAATTTTTAAGTTTAGAATTATCGCTTATCGCACCCAAGCAAATTCTGCACGAATGATTCACAATAAGACAGAGAATGTAAATGAAACAAAAGCCAATTTTATTGTTATTTTGACCTTAAGAATTCTTGTGAGGCAAACTGTGAGAAGAGGCCATTGTGAGATAGTTGTGTCACCCTGTCCCCTCACCGAGTCTCTTACATGCTTTTTCTCTCTCCACATCTTGGCATGCGTGGTATTTGTTCATCAGCCTGCATAATTACCCATCACAATCTGTCATGCCAGATTTTGTGTGAAGGAGACTAATTAATTGCAGATTGATAACGAGTCTTTGGTTTTATTTAGCAGCGCAGTAAGAGGCGCAGGGTCAGCTGGGAATCTTCCCCGACTTGGACCGGAACCACATCCTGATTTTGTTGGCAATCAGACCGGTTACAAAGATGCTGAGTTTTTATTAAGACTTTTATCAAAAATCAACTACAGTAAACTTCACAAGAACAGAAGGACGGGAAAATCAATGGAGAGCTTTTGCTGATTTTCATTGGGCACTGATTTTTTTGCACTTATGATTTCAATAAAACATCTCTGGATGGTTGTTATTGTGACTGTTACAGATAATGACACGCATTCTGTTTAATAGCTTTATTTCAGCAGAGGTACTTCTGTTCCGCGCTACAGCCTTAATGCGTGTCTGTATTTCTATTAAATCATTAAACGGGTAAGAACACATCTGCCAGGAACATAAATGCACATGTTTTGGGGCTGAATTTAATTTAACTCCCGCTCACCGATAAAATATGTGTAACTTTGGTACCCAAGTATACTTTGGATGGAATATAACATGAAGTCCATACTGTTATTTGTGCAATTTTGCTTTGCATGCATTGAAACGTTAGTGTTTGAGTGTGCTTGATGCTTCTCACTGTACACAAGCATAGCCTTGATATAAGTTAAAATTTAACTGCACCCCTAATCAAAGCTGGCCAGGCATGTACTGTGCAAAATCATTTTCAATGATCAAGCCAGTTTTAATAACTGTAAGCTTGTTTCTATCTTGTCAAATTGCTATTTGCTTTCAGTTATTTAGTCTTCTCAGAGGCCATGCCCACAGACCGTGATATATTTTTTGATAACCCCGCCTCTAAACAGCATGTATAAACGACAAACTATGATTGATTGCTTTGCATGTCAATCAAATCTTCTTGTGGAAGTGGGTGGTTCTTAGCCAGTTAGCACCATAATCCTGTAATAGCACAAAAAACAGAGCGTTTCTGTCAGTAGTTTTCATATGCTTGACTTAATTAATTTGTTGTATTGGATGACAACTTGAAAGAGTCTAAAGTGTGTCACTTATGTTAGAGAGGCTGAGTGGCCACTTGAGTTGTTTGTATTGCAGGCGACGAAGATACAATGATAATAATCGGATAGAAATTCTGACTCTTGAATTTTTGGTTACTTTTTTAAGTTGTCACACATTTACGCGGATGCCTCATTTAAAGTTTCCAGTTTCCAGTGTACAAATCTGTTCAGAGAATCACACCTTTGCTTTCCGTTCTTCTTAAAAACAAGTTAAAGCGTCCTGTTGTCTCACATCTTATTGCATCATCCGTTGCGTATTGTGTTGGTCCTTTGGGTTTAGAACAATAAACAAACTACATTATGCACGTTATTAATTTACAACGGTGTGACAAGGAAACTATAATGAACCTGAAAATGAATTTCATCCATGAGCTTCTGGATTGATTTTTTCCTTCACTGTAAAAACTGCAAATCAAATGCGTACATGGAATGTATTATTCAAATCTATTTAAATTAAGTCAGAGTATTCAAATGGCTTTGGAACGGGTGGCTAACACTGACTGCATTATAAACTGAGGTATAGCTTGTTCTTGAAAGATGTATATCAAGAAAACTGTGCAAAAAGTCTCTAAATATTTTACAATAAACTACATGGGCATTTGATTTCATGCAATAACTTTGTCAGTTTATTAGAATAAATGTACGGCTCAGAGGTTGATGCTTGGGAACGCTAACCTCTCAAAAAATTGTTTACCTTTAAGTCTCAGCAGATGTTTCTTCACAAACGTACTTAGGAGAAATAAAAATAGCCGCAGATGAAACGTTGAATCATTGACATACAGCCAGAGATCTATACAATAAATCTTCAAAGCTCAAAACATTCAGCCTTGAAATAAATTATTGAGTTTATATTGAAGCAAGGTTTTATATGCAATCAATTGTATGGACAACATAGATGATAGATCTATTGACATAACAGATCAATGACCTTTGTGCCTAAGAAGTTGCTAAATAGTGTGCTAAATAGTGACAACTACACATAACACATATAGTTATGTGTAGTTGTCTGTCACGTTTACACACCGGTGGGTATGTAGATCTGTTTTTGTTTTGTATCCTACCATCTACTTGCAAAAAAAATCAGATTTTGGAATTTTTGCAAAGTTGAGCACAGTTTGAGATGTTGTTGAGAACCCCTCTTAAATCTCTGAAAGAGAAATGTCATATAACTCGAAGGTTACGAAAGATTTTCCTCTTAGATGCTGAGGATTTGGGAAAACTCAGTTCCAGCTCAGTTTATTCTCGCTGCTGTGTAGGAGAAATGACTAAAATATTAAAGAGATGTCATTTGTGATATGATTTGTTGGGTGAACGTACCAACACACAAGCTTCCCAGCTTTAGGTTTTAAGAACGTTTCTGAAGGTTTCCATTAAGTACCTAATTTTGTTAGTTAACATATTTTAAACGTTATTAATAATGTTCAGTTTTTTAGATGTTGCATTAA
The DNA here is from genome assembly GCA_036877545.1 of Yasuhikotakia modesta. Taxonomy (NCBI): domain Eukaryota; kingdom Metazoa; phylum Chordata; class Actinopteri; order Cypriniformes; family Botiidae; genus Yasuhikotakia; species Yasuhikotakia modesta. The sequence goes on from JBAJNP010002238.1 coordinate 28,145, forward strand.
CATTATGAAAATGTTATTCAAAAATGTTGTTAATTTTTATTTTACAATACTTTAAAACGTAAAATTAAAAACATGATATTTGAGTGTCTTATGTTTCTGCAGCAATGTTTTTGCTAAGAGGTTTTGTTTTAACATGTAGTTTTTGAATGATTTGAGGATCAGAGGCATCAAGGAGCCCATTACTGCTGGATGCCAGAGGAACTCTGTTAAGCCACGTGCCCTACATGGGTCTTCCCACCATCTGCATTCAGATAAATCATTGATCGCGCTGATCCGCGGATCGTGGAGACCTTTGGGAATTAAACACCGGTGGTACCGGGAAAGGCAGTGAAAAAGAGGAAAGAATGGAACAAACAAGATTAATAATAGCTTGACGCTGTAGGCCCCTTTGGGGGCTGACTGCTAAGCGTTGTTGACAAAATGCAGTGTTATAGTGCACAGATGAACAGTCTTCAGTAGCAGGGTTGTATTGTTGCAGTAATAGAAAGGAGGCAGTGAAACACCTGTTTTTAGAGTCGAACCGAGGACGGCCAGCATATGCAAATCTGATGCTTAAAAGGCTCATATTCACTTACCTATAGGCTTGGCGCAGGGGACCAATCAGCACGTAGCTTTCTGCTTCCGTAAAGAGTCTTTGCTAGGAGCGACAGAGGGAGAAATTTTAATATGTTGATTGTTGCGCTGCAACAGGTGAAATTTTCATGTTCTCAGTCAACGACTGGCGCAGGTAGAGCGTCAAGAGAAACGAACATGCTCATGAATTACGTGTCGTCACGTTTCCGACTTTTATCTTGTCATTTAAATTAACCGCAGCAGTTTCGCCCATGCTGCGGTCATTTAAATTAACCGCAGCAGTTTCGCCCATGGGCGAGCTTGAACTCACCGGCACTGGCTCTGAACACGAGGGAAGTCCTGTCTGCCCACCAGCAGACATTTATTCAAGAAAAACACACATTAACTGAGTAAAAGTGATTGAAGCGTGACCACCCCTCCCGCATGCTTCCTTAAGGCATGGCCTTAATTGGATTTTATGAGCTATCCCTTCAGGCTCTGAAACTTCCCATCAGTCCATTTGAGACGGTGTGGAACGTTCAACTCCGTAAAGCAGCGCCCAATTGGGCCAATTACATCAGTCAACATCCAATAACACATTTCAACTCCACGGTAACAGGGCTGTTCTAATTAAATCTGAAAGTGGGTCCCGCGACTGACCCCGTGCATCTGGGACTGTTTTGGCACCCTTTATTTTTGCCTTGTTCTGTAGAAGGTTTTGTTTTGTTGAACAGAAACACAGGAAACTGGCAGATGCCAAATGTTTTTTGACCTTGCTTACCTTAAACCTCCTCAGCCAGCTGCCGTGTTAGATGCCAGCAGGGCAACGCTTTGGTTCCTCTGACCCCTCCCTGCTGAGGTAAAACCTGTTTCTTAATGATTTCTGTAGCTCTTTCAGGTATTGCTCAGTATAGCGTCTCATACAGAGACACACATATGTCCATATTGCTGGTAACATAGTCTCACTGGGAGAGTTTTATGGCGGACCTACCGCTACCTAGATGTGATAGTGTTTATAAAGTGACATTTCGAACTACAAATTCAATCTCATGAAGCTCTAGGGAGTGAGATGTCCGTGGTCTATTATTCCATCTGTGCTTTATCACCTCCCAATACGTGATATATAGGTCAGTATGTTTACTGTTGGCAAATAAGTGCCAGAAATATAATGGATGATCTCATTATGTCAGTCATTTGCTTTATTTCGGCGCGTCTCACTTAAGCTCTGATTTATTTTCTCAATATCTGGTGAGCGCATAATGTTTTCTTCAGAAGGCATTTGAATATTTCCTGTGCCATTTATCTGCACGTAAGGAGATAATGCTCATAAATCCAGAGCATAAGAGTGTAGGACAGACTCACGTAAGGGAAGATCAGGAGCGTAGGAACATTCTGGAAAGAATAAACCTAATCAGCTTGGCTCATGAATATTAATTAGGTGATGTAAGCGATTCGCTGAAAGGCAGGTAAGTGGGTGTTAGCCGTAGCTACCGAGTTCAGGCCATTGCTAATGCAAACAGACACTGCTAATGTTTTTGTTTTTAGTATCCAGCTCTTATGGTTTTCTAAAGAACTTCAGAACAAAACTCTTGAAATACAATTATTGTTTACCAAGGAGTGTGTGTGTGCATGTGTGTGCGTGCATGTGTGTGCGTGCGTGCATGTGTGTGTCTGCATGTTTGTGTGTGCATGTGTGTACGTGTATGTGTGTGCATGTGTGTGCGTGTATGTGTATGTGCGTGCATGTGTGTCTGCATGTTTGTGTGTGCATGTGTGTACGTGTATGTGTGTGCATGTGTGTGCGTGTATGTGTATGTGTGTGCATGTGTGTGCGTGTATGTGTGTGCATGTGTGTGCGTGTATGTGTGTGTGTGTGTGTAAATCATTTCTGAGGATTCCAAAGACTGGAATATAGAACCGGACTTGAAGAGCAAGCTTGCAATTAACTATCAGTAAAATTGGCTGTTTAAATCATTTTGAAAAAGATACAACTACAGTGCAGCATATTTTTAAAAGCCTCATTTAACATTTGCCAATGTTCTGAGAACGTTCCTTGTTAGCCTGGTAACCAACAGTTTGATTTTAAAATCCATGCAAATCATGTTTCTGAAGATTAATTGTACAATCTGTGTCCTTGGATCAGAGCTGTATACAGTAACCATGTGCTGGTTTCTAGTCATTTTCAATTAGTGAAATATTAGAGTGTCCGTCATAAACAAATATGAACAATTCATATGTTTTTGAAGTGATGCATGAAAACAAGCTATTCATTTCAAGCACTGAAAATATGTTTTTGCTGGTTCCCGACCAAACAATGTAAAGTTTCTCTGGCGAGAACACAGCACTGAATGTCCTTGCTTTGGGAATCTGTAAATGTCAGATCAAGAGTCCTTGTTTGTTTTCAGGAACCATTTCACACTCTAATTACTTTTTTGATGACCCATATTCTGAGTTTGGATTCCTTCAGTAAAGCGTTTGAAGGCTTTCACACAAAACTCACTCAGCTCATGGTCATTCTCATAATGAGAGCGTTTCCTTCCTTGTGCACGAGAGCCCTAAAAATACACAGTCAAACCCTGATACACAACATCACTGTTATCACACAAACAAAAAATTCTGGCCTTTTCTGCAAGCAATCAGATTAATCCAATTCATTTTATTGTTATTTAAAACATTTTAAACATGATGCATTTGCAACTCTGGCGTTGATTAAATATGTTTTATATTTTATACTGTCAGTAAAGGTGTAGTTTTGTTTTTAGCTAAAGTGATTTAAGCATATGAGTATATTTTGTGCTGCAAGTCATTTCATTTGTAAGTAATTTAAAATGGCATGTTGTGGTCGTATGATACTCTGATATGATCCATTTTTAAACATAACTTGGCTTTTGTTATGTTTGTATGTTGTTATGTTGTTATGTTATGCCTCGGAGACTTTTAGCATCTCATTTTAACTTCATTGTATTTCTGTCTTAATAGCTTCATTGGTTGTAGAATCGATGATGGACCCGACATGAGATTTCTCTGCAGAAAACCTCATCACCAGTAAGTAAAACAATATTAACATTAAAATGTAAAATGCATTTTGAAAAACCAGCAACATGGAAGATGTGTGGTGTAGCGATATGCTAGAAATGTGACCCACGAGTATCATCACACACAATGCTAATGCTAAAATGTAAATAAGTGGTAAACAGCCAAACTTCTGTTTGTGTCTCTGCTGTACAATTAGATTCTGTCTAATATTTAAAGCGTATTTTGGGAATAAACTCAGGGTGGGTAAAGAGGCCCGTTCATTACCCTGCTTAATGTGCCGGATATCGGAAAATACGTGCAATTTATCAGCACACCTGTTTAAATCAGCTTTTTATCCTGAACGGTTATTTTTACATCAAAGACGTTGTTCTTTGACCCATTTTAAAATGGTAGTTATTTGTGAAGCTCGTTAAACTAATTTATACCCAGCTGGTTAATGTGACCACTGGGAAGCGTAACCTTTCCTTACACAATCCCAATTCCAGAATTACTGTAACAGATCTGGATATTATGTCATAATGTTTCCTCATTACATGTGTTTTTAGATAATTAAGTGCAGAGACATACGGTCTATTATCGGTCAACAAACATTGCGTGAAATGTATAGCCAATAATAATTGCTTTGTTTCAAACGCGCTCATTGTGCTATTTACATATCACAGTGTGGCCTCGGCTGTTTGGCTGAACTGATCTCGAGACAGTTGGCAACAGTCAGAGGGCTGTAAATGTAAATTAAGAGTCGTGCAAAGCTGTGCCACTTTTTGGTCTTTTTTGTGACTTCAGAAGCTGCTGCATATCTGAGGAATAAAGTTTCTTCTCACACCAGTTTCTGTGTTTCTCTGTGGTAACCTCATAATTGCCAGACAGACTTCAGGAAGCGCAAACATCTCATTTCCGAGTGCTAGCTGTGAGAACGGACAACAGAGCAAATACACCCACGTTTGACAGCCGTGCCGGCGCATAATGAAGAAGGTATTGATGATGACGGACTGTCTCTTTGTTATTTTAAGAATTGTCTAATTATGCCCCTAAAAGCTTGTACGCTTCTATATTCTATCTTTCTGTATTAGTGTTAGCGTACACATTGAAATGCTGAACTGCAGATTCTGTGCAGTTGTTACTCAAACTAACAATTCATGGCTTGTTTGAAGACAATTGGTTATATTTCTGCTGCATCAAAAAAGTCGTCACATTCATATGTCCCCAATTAACTTTGCTCCCGATATAATCCATGCAATTAATTCCGCCCAGTTTCAGGGATGCCTGCAAGACAAATTGTCAGTAAAGCGTCAAACTGTACGTGTAGACAGACATTTGAGACGTTGTCTCATTTGTCTTGCCCATGTATTATGTCCTCAAGCTTAGCTTTGGTCGTTCACAGGCTCATAGCAGCGAAAACAAGGCACCAATTATGGCTCATTGCCTTTCTATGGGTGAAGATTTCTGATATTCATATCCCTAAAAATAAATTGGTTCTTTCTAATCCTGGAATGACCATTAAAATCCATCACTTAGAGCGCTCGTCTGCATATATCTTAAGGAATTTGAAATTACAAGTATGGCAGCCTCATACTTAATGTTCATGAATTCAAACAGGCAAGACTATAGATCAACTCTCTTCATGCCTGATGGAAAATGTCCTCCCTCCGCAGTCCATTATCGGTGCCCAAACCACACGCCGCTCGACCCCTTTGCCAGCCCACCCCTTTCTTTCTCCCTCTCTCTCTCTTTTCTCTTTCTTCTGCTATGTGTTTTTCTCCTGTTCCTTTATTTTCCTGCTTGACAAAGGCAACATGCTGTTACTCTACAGAAATTGGTCAAGTTTTATTATTCCTAACCTTTTTCCGACCCCAGAGCTTTCCAGCAACATACATCAAACTCACCACAGTCTTCCGATATGTTCCGACATAGTGTGCAATGCTTTTTTAAAAACTGGTTAGACAAAGAATTTCCTCAGATGTAATGTACATTCACTGAATGTTCAGTCTTGCTGGAAATGTCACATTTGAAGTTGTTGTGAAATTTATTTGAAAATCTGTGATTGCACATTCTGTCTGTCTACCTGTCTAACTGTCTGTCTGTCTGTCTGTCTGTCTGTCTCTCACAACCACCAAGTGCCTAACATCATTTTAGTAAGCACCACGGGCAACTGCCTAGCAACCAGTTAGAACACCCTAGCGACCACATAGCTTTCAGATTTCAGATCTCTCTTTAAACTGCCCAAGCTTTTAAATTGCAGAAATCCTAAATAACCTTCAGATTTCTGGGTTTTCTTTCTTTCAGACAAGCCAACATCAAAGTTTGTTTTGACAACCTGTTACTGATTTTCTCTTGATATATAACTGTTATATTTAATGTGTTGGTAAACATGTGAGTGTAACACAACGCAGCTGCACTCACTCAGGGTTAAGGGACTTGCTGACCTGCGCTTTCGGCAGCGATCAGTCTTGTCCACTTAAGGGAATTAGATTTCAATTAACTGTTGCCACCTCACATGAATGACTCCGTGTAATTAAGAATGATGATGTAATCTTGGAAAGCAATTTTACTGGCGAATAACTCGGAATGTCATCAATCAGTATCAGAACTGGAAAAGATGTCCGATGAATTGCCTGTGATGAAAAAACAGATGTGGGATTTCTGCCAAGTTCCAAAAGTTTGTTGGGGATTTGTGAACGATGACTAAATAAATCTGATGACTTTACCCACAGAAAAATTAGGTTGTAAGAACGTTTCTGTTGTTTTATTGCATTTATATTGTGTTTCTTTTAAGTAACAAAAACGTTATTTTGAAATCTATGAATGTTCAAACATCTAGTTTGTTGATGTTGCATTAACGTTATTTCTTAGTGATAAGAACGTTATTCAAACTTTTTTAATTCTGTAACACTTTCAAAATGTTTCCTTCGGAATTTAACAATAATGTTTTTGCTGTATGATATATAACATCAAAAGGCTTTCTACCACTGTTACTGCAGGAACGTTGAGAGAACATTTAGAGAACATTAGCTGGTAAGTAAATGGCAATTCTCACTTGCTTTAATCCTACTGTAACTGTCCTGCCATCTGATCTGTCATTCATAATTTAATGGGCAGATGTTTCAAAATATTATATACTGTACATCATATCACCCATACTGTATATTAATTTTTTGATACTGTTTAGTTTAGCTGCTTGTGCTGCTGTTTCTCTTATGAAAGAATTCAGATTATTTTTATGTAACGACAGATATTACAAGACATTTCTATGTACATTATAAGAAGTCACATGCACTGTGCATTAAGACAGTGAAATCAAACGTCTCAGACGTCTCCTGCATGTTTTGATGATTAAAATGTGCTTAGCACAGCAGAGTCTGTAGAACCTTCAGGGTAAGCAAAGGTTCCAATTAAAGCATGTTCATAAATCATTACTAGTGCGCCGCGTCAGCATATCTCAAACTTCAGAGCAGACATTGAGCTTACAATTAGATTAGCATGAGCTTGTGACTGAGGAACAAGGACATTTAAAGAAGCTTTGAGAGGGTTATGTACAGAGGGTCAGGGGTCGGTTTATGGCGTAGACCAGACCTCCATCATTTCCCAGAATTCTGCGCAGGCGTCACACTGCTCCATCATCTAGGAAAACACATAACCTGCTTACGCTGGTTCTTTTGTGAGAGTTTATATATAATGTGTGTTGATAAATGGATTCTTAAATGCAATACTGTGCAAAAGATGCTTCATCGTGAATGTTTTAAGCTTTTGTGTGTCAGTAGGAAATATCATCATAGATTGTTGTACGTTCTGTGCCAGTAACTGATGAGTAACCAAGTGAGATTTTTTTATGAACTTTGGGTCTCACAGCAGATGTTTGGGCCCACACAGAGATCTGTTCTCATCGTCAGTCAGTCTGGGATTTTATGGAGACAGGAAGACCTCAAACCAGACAGTCTAAACCTCTGAGAACTGTGGCAACATCTCCAAGATGCTTATAGAAACCACAGGGCCACACCCTGGTAACCAACGGAAACACCTTAGCAACGTGCCAGAAACTTCTGCATGGTAAGCAGCAGTCTTTTTTCTTTATAAAAACGTTGAAATCGATTTGATAAATCTATTATTAATGATCTCACGGTGGACACGCTAAATATGAAACCACTGGCGCATTAGTGGAGCCATGGACTCCTGGACAAAATATAGCAGCCAGCCAAATAAAATTTAACAATCCATTAAATATTAAAATAGCTTTCTTGATTGCATAGACCTGCCTCTTGATTTCGTACAATTGGTTGGACGTGAATACAAGACAGATGAGATTAACAAACCATGACATACAGAGATAAAGTGGCCCTCGTTCGAACAGAAAAGCAGCTGTCACATGTAATTGAGAGTCAGAGAGAAATTAGATGATTAAAAGATGGAGAAGTGGAAGTGCTGCTGTCAGTTAAAAGCTAGAAGGAAGACCTGCTATTCTTCTTTTCTCACAGTTGCTCTCTCGCTTCATTCATCATTTATTGGCGGCTAAAGTTTAGCAGATGCTTCGCAACAAAAGATGAGGCCAAAAAATTGCCTTTATATGTCAGAAATGAAGATCCCAATTTAATTTTTTAATAACAGGACAGGGTTATCACATTCCAGCAGCAACATTAAAATTCCAAATGTAATAATTAATATTTAACCACGCAGCACTGATATTAAAACCGGCTCTGCTTTCTGTTACGCATCATCTTGGCTGGAAGGAGAGAAAATATGGCTGCAAAACTCAGTGATTTATCATTCGCTTTTCTCCTGCGTTAATACAATACACCGCAATTCACTAATCAATTGATTCAGGACAGACAAACACCATCCATTATAATTACAAGCTTATTGAAAAACTGCCATGGCTAATGTTCAGAGATGAACAGTTTGTCTTGGAATGTGTTGGCCTGCAATAAATCGCATCAGAACAGGTGGAGATTTTTTCAAATAAAGTTCCAGACTTTTAAAGCAAATAAAGTGGACATGTCATGGCATCGGCTAGTTTAGTATTATGGATGAAATCATTTAAGTAAGTTTGTAATATTTAAATGTAAAAAGTGCCATTTGTATCTTGAGTCCTGATGGGTGGAAAAAATCACTGAAATTGATTCTCTAGATGAATAACTATGTGTCTGCAATTGTCATATAATTGAATGTTCACGTGTCTTTGACTGTTTTAGGGTCTGAATGGATTCTGCTGTTTGGGAACTAAAGATAAATAAGCGGCAGAGGAAGTTTTGTAACCACATTGGTGATCAAAAACACTGTGACATCATACACCTCCGGAAGATCTTCTGAGATTTACATTTTCTCTGAGCCATTTTTGCATGAGAAAACATCACAATTTGTCTTTGCAAATGTAGCTGAAACCGGCGCTGAGTGATGACTGTCCCCGGGCATCTTATTCTTATCTCTACTGGAGGTGTTAATTGTTTTAGTGCTCTCCGTTTCTAGTGGGAAATGTAAGAACAACATTCATTATTCATTTTCTCCAAGTGCACTCATAAACAAATATAGATTGCGCATTAACAATGCAGAGGCGGCCGTGTCCTCGATGGCAAAACTTCACAGCTTTCTCAGACGAATGTTTGGTGAGAAACAACATTCTGTGTCTGAAACTTTGACACGACTCCTGCGACTCGGTCGGGGTGACGTGGGCATCCATCTCCAAGGCAGGTGCACCATTCATTTTGGCTTAATATACTGATAAAGTGGGAAAGCCTGCCAAAAATTGAAGAATTTTGCAGCCACAAGTTTCATTTCAGTGTAACAAATCACATCACATAGTTACAGTCTCCTAGTTCACCGAATGAAACCTGAATTATTATTATTGCTGTATTATCTATTTTACTTTTCCCCCCAAAAGGTTATATTCTGATGAATCTAGTCAAACTGCTTTAGGCGAGACATTACAAAGTAGTGCTAGTCATGATTAGAAATATAGACTAGCTCACTAGACTCTTTTGGTGACGTTCTGACCTCATTTCAATTTTGCTCTCATGCAGAAGCCGTATAATATGACTGATTTAATTATTTATTCGCTCATTTCGGGTTATTGATTCGAATATTACTATGCAAAAATGAATGCTTTTTGGAGGAACAATTAAATAATACAAAACAAACTGACCTGGTTGTAGACGCTCTGGAGAGACAGAAGTTTAAGTTGTGGCTAAAACCCTGCAGTCATATATCAAAGGTCTGTTGAAGCTGCTGTTAAACTGATGCTGTTAAACTGATTTATAGCTGAGCTGCAACAAACCTCTGTGATTCTTAAAAATGGGCCATTCTTTAACACAGAGTGGAAGCACCGGCCTGCAAATTGCACAAATGTAACGGTATTTTATTACATTTATGACTACATTCTCATGCATATTGATCTAATCATTTGCGCGTCGTGCAGCGTTTTCCAGTTAATAAAACGGTACTAGCTCAGCATATTTGATCGCACGTCCAGCGTACGTTTGCTTTGTGCATTAGGTCATGTTTGGCAGTTTAAAGAAAACACGTATTTTGACGCCGTGGAGAACTGCAGCCGTCCCAGTGGGCCCATTTGGCAGAGCTAATATATTGAATGTCTCAATGCTGAGCTGCGTTCAGAGGACAGTAAAGGGACTTTTAGCTGCCTGCCACCATCAGCATAATTAGGTTGAGAGGCAGAGTTTGACCCTTCCATGCTCATGTCCTTGGGAAAACTGATGGCTACAGATATTGACAAACAGAGAGATTGCTTTGGGGCGGTGAGGGGTGAGAAGAGAGGAAAGGGTGTTTGGGAGAGATGACACTGACAGTATATAGATTCATTGACGGCCCTCTGTTTTGAAAAACCTCTGACCTTTCAGCGCCAGCTAAAATCTAGCAAAGCTTGCTGCCTAGAATAAAACACATACAGTAATTGTGTTTGGATGTTTATGAATGTATGAATACTGGATAATCGAACAAAGAGTCATTTATTTAAAAGACAGGAGGAAATAAAACCTAACTTTTATTTCACATAAAGTTAGGTTTCTAATTATAAGCAATAAAAACACTTTGAGAATTTGGACACTTTGTAGTTGTCAAACAGGGGGGAATATTTCCATAATTAATGTGATGAACTACACCTGTGGTTTTTGTGTGAGGGCACATTTGTGAATACAGTCACAACATGACCTTGGGACAAGTTGGCTAAGAGTAATAGCAGAATATTTTTAAGAAAGTGAAGTTAAGAAGGTTAGCATTGTGTTGATTTGATGTCATAAATTGAATGCAATTAATGTGCATTCAGACATATTTGAATTTGCTCAACGGTTCCAAATGCTTCACTTTTTGTGCGGTTGGTGTTTGTGCAGCTTTACAGTAGGTGATAATTTTATCTACACAGAATTCAAAACAAACATAACAGCTTGCCTCAGCGGCCAACAAACAGGCATGACAACAAGCAATACATAGCTGTTTTCAACAAGCCCATTATAATGTAGCGCAGTATATGCTGTAAGTGTTTAATTTAAACACCATCCAGCGTGAGTGTCTTTTTTCTCGGGTCAGTCTCTCTGACTTCTTGACTTTGACTCTAATGCTAAGCGTGTGTGTCGATACCTTCTAAATGTTTAACTCACGCTGCCTAAGGCTATTGGCACGCTGTAGCAGAAATGTAAAAGAGTTCTGGAACAGCAGCGGCGAAGCAGATTTTTGCTGAAATGTAAATTCCCTAATCCCAAAATGGCCTAATTATGGGCTACAGCATGTGAAAGATGAGGAAAGCTGGTGTTCTTATCTTCTTCTTCTGTTGACAAGCCTTCTCAGGTTAGTCTGTGGTTTTGGGCTGCGGCTACTGTTCTGATAAGTAGATTTTCCTGTGGATTGAATTTGCTTGTGTGATGATATAACATGTTAAAATGTGTATATATATGCAAATAAGATATTTATCAAATAAGCTGCTACAAATAAGATGCTGTATTTATATCTCAAAATGGATCATGACTCCACATGCACATGTTTTGCCTCTCGCAGATCAGGTTTCACGAATAGACATCTTTATTTGGCCGTTCAGAACCTCTTGGCATTTCTAAGCGTGACCGAAGCGCCTTATGGAGTTCAAGAATAACATATGACAAACCAGAGTGACAAAACATCCAATTTGCATACTTATCCTTCTTGGAGTTCAGACAGACTGATTGGCGAGATACGTTCAGATAAGTCTTTAATAAGGGTTTCAGGTTTGTTTTTGATTTGCATCGGTTCTGAGGGAAAAGCAGGATAATAGTTCAGGGGAAAAGAAAAAAATAAGCTGCCCCCCCACTGATTTCAGGATCACACGAACATCATTAAGAATTTTCTAATGTGCTGTTCCATTAGTGTGACTTCAGCCGTTTCCAATTGTAAAATGACCTTAGCACTGAGACTCTAAGACTGTCCTCATAAAAACTTGTCTTCAAAGGATTCCCTCGTCTTCTGAAACCTTATTCAGTTTTTTTTATGAAGAAAAATAATTATGGTCCATATTACTGTCAAGGTGGACAAACTTTTCTTTCCGTTTCAGGGTCAACTCTTTTTCTCTAGTCTCTTTGTGTGTGGGGATCTCTGTTTGTCCTGAGTTCTTCCATTATGTTGAAACAAAAAATAAATTTTCTATAAATGCCGACGGGCATCATTGCTTTCCTGCGGGACCTTGATATTTTAGTGCTTTCGGTTTGACCTCAGCCTTTAAACTTTTATGAACGGCACCAAATCAAGTCAAGCACTTTTTATTTTCTTGTTATATATTTTCTGTGAAAAGGAGAGCCGGGCACTCCATGGTGTAAACGGTGCAGCGGGAAGATCTATTTGCCGTGCAGAGCTGTGAATTATGACTATGTCTGAGGTTTACAGTGTGCGCAGGTTCGGTGAGTTTCACATACTGTATAGTTGTTGCCTGAACAAATGCTACATAATTGATGCATTCTGCCATATATTATGCAGCAAGTGTCAAGATGTGAAATCAACACAACAAATAATAAAGAGCTGTTGTATGTAAAGGACAGTGTGTGGGTTTGGGTGTGTGTGAGTGTTTGTGTGCGCGCGCTTGTTTGGGTGTGTGCACGTGTGTTTGAGTGTGTGTGCGTGCCTGTGTGCATGTGGGTGTGTGCATGTGTGTGTGTGTGTGAGAGAGTCAGAAAGAGAGCAAGTTAAGGAGTGAAAGAGATATTTATTTTCTTTTTGCAGGGGTCACCAAAGAGTGCTCCAGAAGTCTAGGCAGATGGCTCGCACCCTACACGCTCAAAACACTGTGACAATCTCCAACAGCTCCTCTGAGAAAAGGGTAATTAAATACTGAATTTAATCAGATTCTTCAAATTAAAGTCCAGCTGGGCAGCGCTCCCAAACACCCTGCTGTTTTCTGTCCTGTAGCCTCTTTTGTGGCTGTCTTCAGAGAAAAGCAGTGTCACACCATCACACTGGCTTGTGCACTAGTGAGAAAACCTGGGAGTGATAATTAGCGATAAAACATTCGACTCACAGCTCTGACAGAATGATGGAGAACCGTTGGCCCATGAGAACGTTCTTCAAACTTGACCTGACAACAAGAACGCGACGTTCATTTAACACGACAAACAGTAATTGCTGAGATACAGTAATTCTGAGGGATCAAAATAATAATAATTATAATTGTGCAATCAACAAGAAAATATCGTGAAGCAAAATGTTCTTCATTCAATACGCAAACCATAGAGCTACGCTGTCAATCATGTTGTGAGTCTATAAATGTCCTCTGTGTTATATTTTAATAAAATTAACTCGTTTTCTTTAGTAAAGTAGTTAAACCTGCATTTTATTTCCATAACAACGTGGCCACATTATGTTACTCCAGAAATAAACGCCTCACGGCTCAGATCAAGCGGCACCTCATTAGGATAACTGTGCATTTTATGTAAAACAAGCTTTTGTTGTCAAAAATGATAGTTGTGCTGTCATCTATCAAACCAGATTAAAGCTGTTATTTATAGCTGTGCATGTCTTATTTAATCTAGCCCTTATTTTGATCATCACAAACAAACTGTTAAAGCAGAGCAAATAACACATTTTTTTACAACGCGTATAGTTTTAAAAAAGCTTTACAGAAATATTGTTCAAGAGTGAGCAATGCAGAGTAAATTTTGTATTTAAGCAATGTGCCCATGCTCATATTAACTAGCACATCTAATATATAGGACGCATGTTTTGTTTGTTGTTTAATAAGTGATTAAAAGTTTATTAAGATAACAATTCATTTGCATGCATTTATTTTCATCCTACAGCGACCAGTGAGTTTAGTGGCACCTGACTTACAAAAGATGGGACACACGGGCTTGCAGTGTGTGACGCTGACGTCAGAGGGGTGTCATCAGCACCATGGATAACGCGCGAGGGCTTGGCAAACTTTCAGCACCTTGGAGAGCGTTCAGCACCATCTGGGGCCAAAACCCGAGGGGAGACACAGGCGAGCTGTTTTTAAGCTAAATGCATGTACCTGCACAGTGTTTAACGGGGATGAAAGATGCAAGCACTTCATATGAGCCACGCTTCTCACCGAACAGTGTCGGGTTGGGTGACAATGGCTGTTAAAATCTGCTGATGACTGTAAGACACGAAGCTGTTGTTTCTATACGTGTGTCTTTGCATTAATCGTTTGATGTCAATTCTGGATTATGCAAAGAGAAAAGTGTCCCAAGACCTTGAACGAGATCTCCCATTGGGTGTTGCGTCCTTGAATCTCCTTCCCCGCTGTCTGTTTAAAAGAGACATTATGAGAAACAGTCTTTTGCTTTCACTTGTCCAATAGCCAATGGTCGCCCTGCTTCAGGAGGCGTGAAGAGCCACAGCCTCCGGCGCTAGGATCCAGAGGGCAGGGCTTTGATTTTCCTTCCCGGCTGTAAACTAATTCCTCTGGCAAAACACGAAGCGCTCATACGCACAACTTCCTGGATAGAGAGGCGACGCGCACTAAATGTGACCGACGCCGCTGACTTTGTACGGTCGTGGAGAGGAACAGATACGAGTGTTTTATGCCGCCTTGCACGCGCGTTGCAAAGTGCGTCCGGCGCGCGTACCGGTGTGGATTAACTTGGAGAATGTAAAAGCGACGCGACAGAAAACCCAAGCGTGCGCGGATTGTGGGCTGCCCGAAATGTCCCACGAAACAGGCACAAGATTGGTCATCGCATCGCCTCGATCCGCTGAAATTATCTGAGTTGTGCAAGTTAGTGCGCGTCGTTCGTTACCGCTTAAATCGATCCGCCATTCTGTTACGCTCCGATTGCGCATTTGGACATGTGGGGACTGCGAGAATCGTGTCGTTTGGGGATGTTGTGTTTGACTTTGTCAGCGCTTCTCATCCAGCGAATCGCCTGTCACTCCGGTAAGCGGGCCTTGGTTCATATTTTAGCACCATGAAGGTGATCGCGTTCAATTCATGTGCAAAAAGTTGCACATCGCTGGTTATTTAAACAATCAGGTGCGTCAAAGATCATGAGACGCATATAGGAGCTTTGCGTGTTGGCTGTTAGGAGACAGATATAATGCGGTCTATAAGACGTGCATTACAAATTATACTTGTTAGATTTGCACCATTATAAGAGATGAACAGTCGAAGGGCAGTTTTTTAAATCTCTGGGCTTTACCGACAGTCTCAGAACCGATGGTCCGAGGTGATGTAATTCATGCTGGGTAAACTGGTTTTGTCCATTGATGACAGAATGCATTTATCGATGGATCGCATACGACTCGCATTAAAAGCGGGCGTTTGTTGCAATCTGGCGCAAATTCAATAAATCTGTACTGCGGAAAACGTCTGGAGTTTTTTAAGAAGTTCGTCCAGCCTGCGATTAGATGAATGAATAAAATTATGTCTGTTAAAACACGACACCTTTAGCTCGACCTGTGGGTTGTGTACTTTACAGCTGTGTCGTGCTTTCGTTGGCTATACAGATGCACACAGGTTGTCTTGCACCTTGTGCAGCACATCGGTGTCGAGGTGCACTATCTAGGGAAGCGCATTTTCATTGCGCTAAAATGAACTATGCGCTTCACGTATTGAAGAGTGCAAACTCGTATAGTAAGTTTGTTTTAGTTTGCATTAATACGTTTTACCTAACTGCTTACATTTAGTGTGACCGGTGTCTGTTATTCAGTGTTTGGTTCTTAAAATAGCAGGTGGTTGTATTTTTGTCCATAACAATCTCTGGTGATGTGCCTTGAGATTATTATCTGAAGTCTGGAGAAAATATGGAACATGATAACCAATTAAACAAACCAGACTTTCCTTCTGTGGACATTTCTCCCATATTAATGGGAATATAAGCTTGAAAATGTGTCGAGCCATTATTTCTCAAGAATAATAGCTTATGTGAAGGAGTAAATGAACTAAAACATGGTGGACATCTTACATCAACGGCTCTTGTTCTGTCTGAACATCAAGTACTCACAAATGTCATCCTTGTTTCTGTTAACAAAATATTTATGGGAAGTAGATGTACTTTGTAAACAGGGCAATTGTTCTGCTTGAAGTCTAGCTAGCCTCAAAGTAACAGACTGTGCTAAAGCAGTGCTATACTGGGACAGGTTACACAGACTTTTAAATCAGTGGAGATGTTTTATGTTTATTGCAGACGGCCTGGCCTCTGTGCACCAGAGCTGTGCACTTTCTTCTATTGTTTTCCTCAGAGTTCCCCCTGTAATATTTGTTTCAGGATGGGCTGGAACTTCCCATTATATAATTCTGTTTGCTTCAGTATTCCATCTGTGTTACATGTTTTTAGCGTGTTTGTGTACGCTTCAGGGGAAATGACTGCAGCCAGACTCCAACATTAAAGGCGGTTTTGTGTAAAATTGAATGAATCTCAGAGCTGCCGGGTGCCTCTGCAGATGTTTAAATCTATATCGGCTGTAATTGTTCATTGTAACTCTGGAGTGGCTGTGTTTGTTTGTTTCTTCATGTGTGCAGAGGAGGCAATCAGAGATGGTCAAAGGTCTCAGAATCGCACCGTGGGTTTGTTCTGGCCGGCGGAGGCCCGGCACCGCGGGACGTTTCAGTCTGACACCGGTATCCATCAAGAGTCTCTTGTCAAAAGACACAGGCTTCTTAATGCGCTACCTTGCCCTTCAATCTCTTCTGCGGAGCGTTCGCTCTCCCCTAATGAGAAGTCTTTTCCTGTGTGATGGAAAGGTAGTCGGCGCAATAAAATCGGAGAAGAGACCCTTCACTCCTCTGCCTTTCTCATCCACCCGTTTCCAAAATCCTGAGCTGCATACAAAGATGCCGTAAATCGTTTAATTGAAGCGGAGAGTAAAAAATCAATAGGCAGGAAGCATTAAAAATAATGAGGAGTGGTGGTCCGAATCCATATTTCATATCCACGGATGGGTGTGACTTTTGCATATGTCACCGACTCACTTTAACGTTCATTTTACAGTCTTTTAAAACGGGAACGGAATTATGATGCTGCTGAAAAGCTTTAATGAAGAGTTTTAAAGTTTTAGCTCAGCTGAAGATCATTTTTGTTGTAATGCTAAGCAGCATAAACATTTTAGACTCTGTTATGGTTTGTTTGGCTAATAAACGCGAGCGTTTCAGCCCGTAGTTTGTAAATAACATTCTCCGGTTGGAATCCAAAGCAACGCTTTTAAATTGATGGCTGTACAGAGGCATAAACTGGAGGTTAGATATGGAAATGGTTGTGTGAATTTGCATCCTGTTGCATCTGCGCTGGAATGCTGTGATGTGTGTGAGCTTGTATCTGCATCGCCGGCGGGATGTTGTCAGTAACGCAACGATTTCTGAGCAACTTCAGACATTACAAATCTACATATTTCACATAAAGTCTACAGAACACATCTGAGCGGTGGCACACATATATACAAAGTTCTGCATGTTCACAACTTATGTAGTTCAAGCAAGTTCCTGTAGCTCAACTGGTAAAGCGTGGCACTTGCAACGCCAAGGTCAGGGGTTCGATTCCAGTGGCACGTATACATACTGGTAATATACAAACCTTGAACGCACTGCCAGTTGCTTTGCGTTAAATGAAATGAAACAATAAGATTCATGACTGAAGCTGAGCCAGAGTTGTATAAGCTGATGTTTAGTGCAGATGAGCATCACTATTGCTCATAGTTAATGGAGCTGTAAGTGATTTCTTTATGGAATTGCACACAGAAAATGTCCCAATTATCTGACACTGGAATAGGTGTGCTGAAATATCACATCTCTGTGACAGCCATACATTCTGTAAACAACAAACAAAAATGTGATCAGGGCTGCAGTTTGTTCTTAGTTTAACCAATAAGAGAATTTTGAGGCGCTTGCCTGTGTGCGTTTTTTTTAAAGTACGTAGCTAACATAAAATGTTTTGTCAATGTTTTGCTAAACTTACAGTAACATTAGTAAAATGTTTGTACCGTTACATGTCATATATATGAAAACAGTATTCATGTATACAGTATAATATGAATTGTTGGTGAAATGTTTTAAAAACATTACACAATTAAAATCTAGTTTTAATATTTTTAAATCATAAATCAGTGATGGCAACCTTTCATCAGTTTTTTTAGTGAGCATTTTTGTTCCTTTTCTTAGGCAATAATTGTTTTCATTCCATTGTTTTCCATGATGTGGTTAATTTAAGAGAGTTTCACACAAATATAGCACTTGCAAAAACAAGCAGAACAGGAGACGGCACAACCTGCTCCCTGTCAGAGACAGAATTTTCTTTTCTACTTCAGCAGCCCAGAGCGAACGAGACATTTACATTTTTATTGAAGGTACAGCTTGCAGCTTCAGGCCAGCAGGCTGGGTCAGTGATTCTTCAGCCGCTGGATCTATGCGAGTCTTTATCGTGAGCTTCCAATCGCCACATGCCGTGCTTTGAGTTTCACACGGCGGTTGATGAAGGATCTTGACCTGGTCATTCTCGTATCGATTACCGGCCGATGGTCCAATCACCCACACCAGTGACACCAGCAAACAGCATGAAAAGCTCAGGATGTTAGGAATGAAAAACTATGATTAGATTTGGTGGATCACAGCCTTTTTTGATGTTGGAGTTCACGGGCCGTGAGGCAGTCAGATTTCTCTTTAATGTATGCGGTACATCAATAGAACATCTACAATTTTGTGATGTTCATCTGTGTACAATTTGTGATTTGTGTTGTGAAACCTGTGTATTCATATCTGACCAAATTATGAAAACTTACACAGGAACCGTGTTGCATTATGGCCTGAAATATTCAAAGGGAACTTTTTGATGGGATTAATTAGTTGTCAGTCCACGCAGCCCCTTTACAAATGATTCTGTTAATTATGTGTTATTTTAAGAGAGAGGTTATATTATCTTAATGTGATGATTGATTAGTGTCCTTAATAGTCTGACAGCTTC
Organism: Yasuhikotakia modesta; assembly: GCA_036877545.1. NCBI lineage: Eukaryota > Metazoa > Chordata > Actinopteri > Cypriniformes > Botiidae > Yasuhikotakia > Yasuhikotakia modesta. The sequence goes on from JBAJNP010002238.1 coordinate 47,104, forward strand.
TGGAGAGAATCTTTTTCTCCAGCGTTCTCTTTGTCCTTTGCGCCTTTTCCCAATTACTCTCTTTCTGACCTTAATACTTTTGAAGTATGAAAGTAGTTATCTCACCCTGAGTTGTAGGAAGTCTTTCCAAAAGCTGAGAGAAGTGGCCATTTCCTGTCCCTTAGATGTGTCACAGATATGGATGCGCACACCAGCACTTGTTGGCCTTGAACTGAGAGACTTGAAGAAACAAATTATTACTACTAAATTGTTTACTATTGTTAACAATTGTTTAATCAAATCAAGTCTTATCAATATTTAACATTTTGACTTTTATGTTTAAACAAAAAAAAAAGCATTTAAGAATGATTCTCTCTGAAAATTAAAACTTTTTAATTTGGTTTTATTTAGTTATTTCCTGCATTTGTCTCTCTTTTTGAGCACAAAAAGACATTTGAAGCACCTTTGACTTCTGTGGCTACCACAAATTCCATGTGTTTCAAAATTAAACTGATTGAAAGCTGCACTTTATAACTTTGGCCTCTCTGTCGCCATCTCTGTTTGAAACATAACATTGCAGGTTGATTTACACACTTTACATGTTGCAGTGAAGCCAAGCTGACATTTACTGAGAAACCAGACCCCAAATCTCAATTGATAAATCAGTGTGTTAAAAACATACAGTTGTGAATCAACATAAGAATATGTAACATAAGAATATGATTCACTGATCTGTCATGGTTTTACTGAGGAACTGATTTTTGTTCATTTTACCCTACAAAAGTTATGAATTGCAGCTTTTAAACAGAAGCTTATTTAAATGTAATATAAAATAAAAAGCACAATTTCCTTGAAATGGTTGTGTTTTATAAATATCTTAAATGCTTTATCATCCTTTCCAGCGTTACACACACAGCCTGTGATGTTGGAAGCTGGATGAATTCTGTGTGTGCTTTGAAAGGTTGCTACACACTCATCCAATTGCTTTGTAATTGGAAAGGAAAATGTGTTTGCCCTTACCTTAAACCTATAACATATGATTAATCCGGCTAATGGATTAATTTACCCAGGGCTTTGATAGACTCGGTCACTGAAGCGTTAAGTTATAGCAGGTAAGCCTTCAGTGTTAGTCTTGGCAGCTTTGACGATGGCTACCGGTCTGAGAGAATAAGTCTATAGGGATCCTAATTATGCTTTAATTATCTTTCACACCAGGCAGATGTTAAAGGCATTCTCTGTTCTTAATAGCCTCAATGGAATTTTACCTTGTGCTGTCTGCCTGGCCATTTTCATTTCATTCATGAATGATCGCGTGGAACCGTCGGAACCCTATGGAGAACTCCAGAGAACAAACGAAACTTTCTCGTTCGAGTCTGTTTAACCGTTGACTTTTCCACTTAGGAAGTCGTTGTGTGTTGCTGTTTAAAATGGGTCACTCCTCTCACCAAACAATGAAACAATAGTCCATCACCAGTTCCATAAATACAGGATAAAGGCAGGATGTTAGCGGCTTGAGCACACAATGTGGGCTGGCTTGCTTTGACTCCAGAACTTTATGGCGTGTCCCGTCTTGTTCCCCTGCCTTTAACTTTAATTCTATAGATAGGATCTTTTTTCCTTTTCTGCATCGATTGGAAACTGAAGAAAAGAGCCTGTCTGCTGCTTGTGTTTTGGGTCTTATTAAGTTACAATAGACCATCACTGTTCACGTCGAGGTGCAGGAAGTCACCCCCCCTCTTCCTGTTTCTGTCCCTACCTCACAGCAGTAGAATGATGTTAGCGTCTGCTAACTGTTGCTCATGCAAATTATATTTTCTGCCTACAACGTGTAACTCATCTCACACTGTTTGTGTTACAGGTGAAATCTCCCACTGTGTGGCTTTATGGAGACCAGGTGTGCTGTTTATTTGCTAAGCAATTAGACTTGATTTTTTTGGCTGGCGGGGGGGAAAAATCCCATGGATTTGCATTAACAGCCTAATTTGGAAATCAGAACATGAAAGCAACTTAGGAGCGGGATTTGTTTAATTTGCTATACCTAGCAACTGCCTAGCAACCATCCAGAACACCATAGCAATGCCCTGTTAACTATAATCTTAGCAAATACTGGAAAAGTTGTCACGTGTAATTTGTATTTTATTTTTGAGTTTATAATTTATGTTCTGTGCAACCATATTTTGAAAACGGTTTTACTAATTACAGTCTTGTTTTCTAGCGGTGTTGGTTGTAGGCTAGTTACAGAGACACGCAATCTGAGGTCAGATCTTTAACCCGACGGCTTTTTTTAAAGACACTCCACTGGGGTGAGCAAGCAAATGTAAACACTGACCGCAAAAATAGATTATGAGGCCGGGGCAGGATGCAGAGGCCCAGTTAAATATAACTTGAGAGAGAAAAGCCACTGTAACGAAAGGAGATTATATTTCTGTGCGGACGCAGAGACAAATCAAGTCGAACCGTTTATCAAAGGGTTGTCAGCACAAACGCAGAATCCTGAGTGAGGCTCAGATCTCGGAGCACGTCAGGTCTTTAGGTGGAGAGGAGGAGTTTAAACATCCATTATGCTTCACTGACCTTTTCTGCTTCCAGGCCTGTGCGTGGCATGTTTGCCCTTTGAGAACCTGCTTTGGTACATGGTGTAAATGTCTGGCGTGCCATTTAAGGATGTTTGTGGCGCGGATTTAGAGCTTTCAGTAAAGGTCGGAAAAGAGAGGTATTGTTAAGGAACTTGAGCAGTGTAGAGGATAGACTCACCTGCTGTGACCCGGGTGTTAAATTAAGATGCGTCTGGGCCCCAAAACTCCCTCGCCTTTGTTTATTTAGTCATTGCTTAACTGTGCGTGCACACACACACTCGCATATGTTGTGTAAAGTGCAACATTTTATCTGGCTGCATCGTCGCTTGACTTTTTCCTTTTTGCATTTTGGCTGTTTTAAGCGTTTTTATACTAGCTGTCACACAGGGAAATTGGAAGTCATTTTTTTACAGAAAGTTTCGAGTCAATTAGCACTAAATATAACTTGATCTTTGTACATCACATTTCATGTTTAATAATAGGTTCCATTATTACAGATTACACGTGTTGTGTAACAAGATGCAGCGTTGAGGCAGAACTTAGCTTGATCTTACTGAACTAAATCTTTTATCTGGCCAATAAGATTGGAGGTGTTACATTTTTTAACAGTTTTTTTTTACATTTAACCGTTTTAGACACAGGCCAGAAAATGACCGTCTCAGACTAACATGTTTGCAGCTCATAAACCT